>CAUYRT010021833.1:0-38669 GCA_963574885.1 Lepilemur ruficaudatus
AGGCATTGAGGTATGTCAATAGTATTATTTGTTTTTGTTTTTTTAAATTCCTGATCAAGTCAAAGAATTATTTGTTAACATCACTAATTCACTACAAGTCTCTGTGCATCATGTAAATTTTTCTGTTAAAGAATTAGGCCGGGCGCGGTGGCTCACGCCTGTAATCCTAGCACTCTAGGAGGCCGAGGCGGGCGGATTGCTCAAGGTCAGGAGTTCGAAACCAGCCTGAGCAAGAGTGAGACCCCGTCTCTACTTAAGATAGAAAGAAATTAATTGGCCAACTAAAAATATATAGAAAAAATTAGCCGGGCATGGTGATACATGCCTGTAGTCCCAGCTACTTGGGAGGCTGAGGCAGTAGGATCGCTTGAGCCCAGGAGTTTGAGGTTGTTGTGAGCTAGCTGACGCCACGGCACTCACTCTAGCCCTGGCAGCAGAATGAGACTCTGTCTAAAAAAAAAAAAAAAAAAAAAAAAGAATGCTGTTATATCTCTTCTCCAGTCTGTTTGGCTACCTTTCTGACTTGGGTAGTTTCCCCTTTCAGTGTACATCTCTGTTTTATGTTTACTTGTTTAAAGAAAGAACCAAAGACTGATGGGTTTTTGTGTCCCACCTCTTAGGTTTTGTAGATGCCTGGTGGGACAAATGCCTTGTGGTTTACAACCAAATAGAGGTGTGTGCTGCGTTTGTATTCCTAGTTTGTTTTCTTGTGTGAGCAAAACTGACAATTTAAGGGCGATAGAAAAGGGTATACACTTAAAGACAAAAAAATGAGTTTTTGCAAGCTCTCTATAAAATACAAAACATTTTGGTTTTGAGGCACCATATAGCCAGCAGAGGTTAAAAAAAGAAAAGAAAAAAGGCAAACAAGCAGTATTTTTCTCTCTCTTTTAAACATTATCCCAAATAACTGGCTTAACTAGTTTTTCCCACTGTATTGATCAGCTGCTCTGGCCTTGTGCAGACGCAGCTCAGAATGCTCTTGAGACTCTGCTTCCTTTTTTTTTTTTTTAAACTCTTGGCTTTAAAATAGCTGGATTTAATGGCAGGGGGCCTCAGCCTCTGTTCCCGAAGGCTCTTTTCCTCCCACTCCCTTGGAGAGGGAAGCATGATTAATTTCTCCCCCTCCCTTTTGATTACAGGAAAAATCAGGTACACAGGTACTCAGCGCCAGCACACCTGGATTCAGAGTTCAGCTCCCCAGACAATTCTTCCCTTGTTCGTTAGCCTCATGGGCCAGGGGAACAGAGAAGGTGAAAGGGTAATGAATTCCTCTAGGTGGTGATAAGAGCTGCATTCCGGGAGGATTAACAGCACAATGGAGCCGAAGAGGATTCCTCACGTTTGAGGGAGAAAATGAGAAAGTGGGGGAGGGGAACGCCCGCATCGACACAAACACAGCCACACGGTGAACTTGCTAGTGTGTTCTCAAAGCCACATTCCAATTTTGGCTGCCAAAAGTCTAAGCTACTCTGACAAGAACATCTCCATGTTATACATGATGCGTGCATTCTTTAAAAGGCTTGGGAGCTTGCTTGCTGTTGTTCAGAGGAAGGATATTCTTTGGTGGCAGGATTACATCTGGCCTCTATCAAGTACCTCCTTGATCAAAGCACAGAAAAATTTTCAAAATACCTTGATTTCAGACTTTTCAACCTAGAGGAGCAAAGGAGAGGGGATGAAAAAGTCCATGTAATCTGTTAATCACATCTGAGAACAGTTCTGGAAATGGAAATTTGGCCCCATTTAAACTTTCCTAAAACAGCATGAACACTGCGTTGAAAATTGGGATCTTGATTGTGCAACCCAAGTGGAGGTCCCTTGTATGTGTTTTGACGGATATATTTGGTGAAATTTAAAGGCAGTATCATTCCTGTCTGCTAATCAAGGGCCAGAACCAACCCACACACATCTGCCTAGCTATTCCTCACTGCCTGTTATGAAAATAAACCTCTCATTTTTCAAAAGAAGTCACTACCCCTAAAGCCAAAAACAAGGAGAGCAAACAAATGTGGTCCCTGGATATTTTCACCTTCTTCTAACCCTTCAGCATCCCCCACTGGCAATAGCTGTGATACCCCAAATTTTCAAACTTGAAGTCTTGCCACATCCCCTCTTTCACAAACAAGTCTGACTTAGTTTAGTTTATTCCTAAAAAAAAATTCTGAAGGTGTTTGCCACTCAGACTCGTTGTCCTTGAGAAGTAAACATGTAATCAACTCTCATTGACGCAGTGACTTTTACAAGTACTGTGCTATGGTCTAAAACAGAAATATGCACCACTATTGTAGGCAACTGCAGCTTTTACATTTTCTTGGCAGAACTTTGGTCCTCTCTTTAAGTGAGAAGAGAACATTCCACAAATATCACAGTGAGCCTTCAGTTAAGATGTCCAATCCATATTTTGCATGGCAGTGTCACTGGAAATACATACTCTTGATGTCCGTACAGGCTTAGTGAGGTTAAATATTTCCCGAGTCAGTTTGTTTTTGGCAACAGTCACTTCAGGAAAGTATGTTGGAGCAAACCTAAGCTTAGCTAACCATGAATGATTATTTGCCTGTGTCCATGATATTAACAATATGAGTCATTAGCCCAGACCCTGTCATTTATCCCAAAGAGGAAATGGTGCATTGGCCAGGACCATGAATTTTAGTAAAGGCTCTCTGTTCTTAGCAGAAAAGGATGTTGATGTTCCTTACCTTGCACCAGGAGATGACTAGCTTTCCCATGTGATCCTGGAGGTGGGGGGCAGCGTATCTAACCCTAGTAGAGAATCACGTTCAGTCTTCCCACTTACCAGCTGTGTTCTCATGTCTCTGAAGCCCTCACCAGCGCAGGAGGCTTGTTATTGCCAAGGATTCTTGTTATTGTCCTTTCTTTCCATTTTGGGGGATAGTTTGTAGAAAATACTGGCTGCGGATGTATTTTAAAGTGCTTTCTGGGCTACATGAGAAAATACTTTTCAATGTATGAGAAAATAGCCATGAGTTTGTTAGTTATTTGCTGTGACTGAACAAACCAAATTTTAGCAACAAAGGCAGTACCTTTGACATCTTGCCAGGGTTGTGTTTCATAGCTAAACATGACATTTAGGAAATGTCAACTGTGAATGACTTTTTTTTAAATTGTAGTAAAGTATGGTCGGATATAGGTACAATCCCTGACTTACAAGAACTTGACAAACGAGTTTCCAGTGGACATAAAAGGCCGCCCTTCCTCCATCTCTCCTTTCAGGCGCCCTTTTATTTCCCCTCTTGGCTCTACCCTGCCCCCACCCCATCTCCCTCAGTGCCAGAGCCACTTCAGCTCTGCCGTGGAGACTGCCTGTGGAAAAATTGGGCCCTTCTGGATAACCCATGGTTTCTAAAGCGGAAGAAGGAGCTGTGCAAAGTAGACACAACTGGGCAGCCTGACCCCAGACATAGCTCCTGGGCAGGACCTGGTGGGGTCCCCAATATTTACTCAATTAGGGTGTGATTCTTCTTAACTTACTTTGATTCATTTTGACTTAAAAATACCCTTTTTAAAAATCTGGATGTCTGTGAGAGAGGCAAGGAAAATAGCCTCCATTCATTGATACGTTCACATGAATTGGGTCATGCTATGGTGACCACACTCAAAACATACAGACCTCCTATGTGTTTAGTAATTTATCTTTCACTGTTTACAAAAGGTTTCCACACACATTTGGTTTTCACAGCTGCTTTACAAATGGTGAAGCTAGGTCTTAGAGAACTTGAAATATTTGAGCTGCTGAAAGCAGGACTAGAAGTTACCAATTTTAATTCTGAATCGAGCTCTCCTTTTGTTCCATATTCCATGTGTATGTGGGTATGTTATGCAGGCGTGTGTATGAGTGTACACATATATCTCTGCCTTTTAAAATAGTGAAGCAAACGCATTTGCAGATGATTAGCAGATAATATCATTCAAGGAATTTCAAACTGTCTCTGACTTCAATATCCTGCTATTTTATAAGATCCTTATTCCTGGAAGGTGAAAATTAGATGACGGAGTCTTATTTCATAAGGTTATAAAGATGGTTGCTTCTTTATTTCCAGTTCTTTAGAGATTGAGATTACTGTGTGTGCCTGTAAAACACACTTAAAACCTGAGTGTTAAGATTTTACAACTTGACTGAGAAGTATCTCTGAAATGATTGATTAAATAATTAATAAATTTCATGAGTTATGTTCTTGTTCACAGGCCTAATCCCAGCACTAATAGTATATTTACATCTGTGGTTTTGAATTACTTCTTTGAATTAAATGTCAGTCCATTCTTGCTAAGTGGGTATTATTTGTATCTACAAAATGTATTGGAATTACATACCAGAAAGCTAGGCTCATTATTCATGTGATAACCTTTCTGATCAAGGCCTAAATAACACAGTTCTGAAACTGAAAGTGATTAATATGCATAAAAGCACATTATACAGGTCTATTTATAGTAATAATAATGATGGCTCCAAACAGAATGTCTCACTGGCAATGAACGTACAATGGGAACATCATAAAAGATGAACTAGTGCCATTTTCTGAGACAGAAAATTCTCACATTTTACATAAAGCCAGAAGTAAAAAATGGTTCCAAGAAAAAAACATGTGTTAAGAATTATAAGTGTTTAGCTTAGAAGGAGGGAAAAAATGGGTTATCACAAACATTGCTTTTTTTCCTCCCAAAATATAGAAACAGTTTCCATTCTCTGACTCCATGATGTCATACTGTGAATGAGACATAGAGAAGGAAATGGAATTATGCAAATGAATGATAAACTGGTTATCAATTAGATTAATAGGAAATGGAAATGTGAAGACAGCTTGCTAAATAACTAATAAAGGTTTACAGATCATGGATGTCTTAGTCCATTTTGTGTCACTATAACAGAATGCCTGAGACTGGGTAATTTATGAACAATAGAAGTTTATTTGGCTCATAGTTCTGGAGGCTGGAAAGTACGGTGCCAGCATCTGGTGAGAGCCTTTGTGCTATTTCCCCTGGTGGAAGGAGCAAGGGCAGGAGAGCAAGGGGGGTTGAACTCACGTTTATAACAAAACCACTCTTGAGATAACTAACTCCAGCAATAATGACATCAGTCTATTTATGATGGCAGAGTCTTCATAATCTGATCACCTCTCATTAGGTCCCACCTTCCAACACTGCCGCATTGGGGAGATTAAGTTTCCGACACCAGAACTTTGGGGGACACATGCAAACTATAGCAATGGAATTATTATTTTCTAGGATCTAGATGAACTTTGTTTATGATTAATATGGTATAAAGTTATACCTGAATATTTTCTTGAGAACTCAAGCATCATTATCCAACAGTCTTCACAGATGTTGAATTTTGGTCATTGCACCTTTATTTGGGAGCCAGGTTGTTTTGGACATGTGTTTGTCCTTCTCATCTGCCTCTCTAGAATAGATTGCTGCATTCCTGATGGTCCTTTCATTGACAATAGCTGTAGAATTATGCTTTGGGCTCTGCTGCAGTCCTTAGCATTGCTAGCTCAGTGAGACCCCTGAGGAATAAAGCCAAACCCCATGTCATTAAAAGGCTCTCCCCTTTCAAACATTGGCAGAAGTTTGGAGGCTCTTACTTTCAGCCCAATCTATCTCTTTCTTTGGAGACAGGTCAGTAGTTACAAAGGCTATCGATTTCTGCCTTTTGAAAAGCCTGGAGGGGGGGAAAGCAACTATACAACTGATGTGATTTTGTTGTTGTTGTTAAGTGGCTCTTTTCTTACTTTAAACAGGATTTGAAAAGCCACCCCATCCAAAATTACTTTTTCCATATTCTCATACACCTTGGCTAAATTTTAAAGTGCAGGTTGTATTTTATATAATGAAAATAGGGAAACTTGATTCCCATTCCACACGAAGTGACAAGTGGAGTGACTTGGTTTAGACCAATTTACATTCAAACAAACCATCCTAATGTTACCCGCGAAATAGCACTGGATTGTGAAGTCTTTGTAGCTAATTTTAGAGCATCAGTATATGTACAGGAGTAGTACCTGTTTCAAAGTGTATTGGAGACATTATCTTTGAGAGATGACAAGAATAATCAGTTTGACTTCATAGCTGAAGGCACCTAAGCACACACAGCCTAGAAGAGACTTGCTTAACTACTGAGACAAGGAAACTGCCCTGACGTTAAGCAGCCAATCTTCTGTCACTTGCCACACATTTCTGCTACAGAGTCATGTTCTGAAATTTTCATGAACCAACTAGATGAGAAAACTGTGTGGTCTGGATAAAATAATATCTGCCTACAAGGAAAGAAGTGAAGTTAGCCAGAAGGCCAGATGGCAGATGTATTTTCTGCAGAACTCTATTTGGAAAGTGAGCTTTATATAATTTTTGGTCATTTCTTACCATCTTAGGAGACCATTTTGAGAATAAGTCATTGAGGGATCTAGCACACGGGTTTCAAAAAGTGAACTGCCCAGATGCAGGCACATCATGTAACGTGATCACAGAATTATAGCTAGTTGATGAAAATGCTTGGATTTTTTTCTTCCAGCATTGTTATGACCTACTCCTCGATTCCATTTTATTTATCATTCATTTAGCTAAATTATCCCAGAGCTAAACTCCATGCCTAATAATACTGTGGAGTTCACATATAAGAAAAATCTAGCTGAAAAGGTACATGTACTTGTTATTGGTCTTTATCTTGTGGTTGACCAGATTGTTCACTCACATGCAGATAACTGTCAGTTGTTCACTGCATACACACAAATGGGAAGTTTCCTTTTTTTTCCAAGGCAAAGTGTCATTTCTAAATTGCATCTTCCAGCAAACTTAGTAATATCTTGAGCACTTGAAGACTTAGTCCATCTTCCATGTTTAATAATTTTTCTTTGAGGTTGTAGGGTGATCCCCAAGCTTTTAAATAGGAGTAAAGACACATCAACTCAATTGGAGGTTACTTAGCATAGCAAAACAAGGTAGAGGGAAACTTTAAGAAATCAATGAGGGCTGTTCATTTTCCAGATGGTGGGATCATCTCTAGGCATATTTGGTTTCGTCTCTTTCTTTCTCAATATCTTACTGGTTACTGAGACTTGATCATGTTCTTTCTAATTGACTTCTAGTTTCATGCTTTCTTCTCTATTATCACTTTATCACTCTAGTCAGAATGGTCTCATTCCAGACCCTTCTGAGCTGCTCTAACCAAATCTAAATATTTTTCCCATCCAGTATGCATCCTAACCCAAGTCTAATCTTCATAAAACATTGATACTATGATTATTTTTGTGTCTTAAAAATGTTCAATGGTTTCAAATTTTGTTCTACAACAAATCAAATCCAGATTTCTAAACCTGGATTTCATGGTTCAGGGGTAACCTGCCACTTTCTTTCTTTCTCTCTCCAATGACCAACTTGATTTCCTGCCACTCGACAATATGTTGGTGCTCAAGTCAGTGTGATGAAAGCCAACTTCTGTCCCGCTTCTATGATAAGCTTGTTCTTGGAATAAGGTATTCCAAGAAAAGTCTCACTTGGCACGCTCCTCCCTTTTCCCTTCTAGCTCTACAAATTCTACCCCTCCAGCAACTGTTGGCTTGGTCCTCACCTTCTCCTTCCAGTTCAATTCAACACATACATACCGAGCATCTGCCATTACACTGAAAGTCACCTTACAGTGCGTGGTGAGGAGTGCAAGGCTGTGAACCAGGGCCCCTCCTCTACTGCTGAGTCTGTACTACTACACATCTCCAGATCTTGTCTTTTGAACCTCCACAGTACTTAACATCTAGACCAGTGGGATCCAAAGTGAAGAGCTCAAAATAATCCACTGAGGTGCAGGAAGATATTGGAACTTATATTGACATATTTTCGTATCTTTTCAAATTTCTATTTTAGAGTATTTTTATAAAGTATGTAATATATTAATATAGAAGTGCATGTTTAACATTTGCAAATAAGTAGCATGTATATGTATATATAGTCCCTGTGCAACAATTATAAATAATGGAGTGAAGGATCGAAAAAATATATAAAGCCTCAAATTCAGAATATTTTCATTGAGGTTTTAGGAGATCAGCAAATGGGCCCACCCAAATCCATTCATTCTCTCATTGAAAAATTGTTCACTAATCTCCTGTAGTGTTCCAGGCAGTGTTGAGACATAGAAAAGTCAGGCAAGAGGAAATTGCAGTGTCAGCTTTATTTCTGAGAAAAGCTCACTGGAATATGTGGCTTTAGATCAGGGCCAGGATAGTTTGCTGATACTTTGCCTTGCATTAAGCAGACCCAGTCACAGGCAAAGTGGGAGACTACATTCTTTTCTACCTCTTTCCTGCTCAACTAGAGCCTGCACCTAAAGCTTACTACATGGCCAAGAACAGGTGGGAAGGGCACCTTCTTTGCAGGCAGGCAGAAGGACCCTAACAGTGTGGAGTGTGTTCTGCTGATTCTTTCAAATGCATCTTTGAGATGAGCCACTCTTCCTTGGGGAAGGGAAGGCAGGTGGCAGGTGGTCAGCAGTATCCTCATAACATGAGATTTCCTCCTAACAGATAAGCCACTGTTGTTTTGGCTTTTTATCACCCCCTCATAAGCTTCTCTGTTGTTTCAAATGTAAAAAGAGCACTCTTTTCTCGTTTACCAAAAGAACTAGCAAAACACATAAAACTCATTGACAGATGAGTAGATTGTGTATTTTAAGGTGTATCTGTACTGAGCCCTGGGGGTTGATGCCGTTTTATGGCCCCTCCCCAGATTTCATCATCTGGTTTCCCAATGCTGTGATAGAACACAACAGGGCTCTGTGTGTGTCTGTGTATATGTGTGTGTTTAATAAAAATGGAATAGCTGTTAATCGCAAATGGATACATTGTGAAATTCCTTTCCTAGTTCCATGCCCCTATGCCCCATGTCATACACACATGCACACACATATTCTTCCTACCATCAAATTTTGCAGCCTATAGCATATTATAGGATGGAAGACATAGGTCAAGACATGTGGTCATGAGAAACAAAGCAAAGAGAAACAAAGCTTGTTGCATCTCATTGCTTGTAAGCACAGACTTATTTAGTGTCTTGAGAGATAGAGAGAGGAAAAAGAAGGCGGAAGAGGAGAAAGTAGAGGAAGAGGAGGAGAATGAGAGGGAAGGGAAGAAGAGAAGAGGAGAAGGAGAGGAGGAGACATTGGAAGCACATCTAGTGCCAGGAAGCCCTGGTCCCTGGATGAGGGACCATGTGGAGTTTATCTCCTCCATCCTCACTCCTTCCTGCCTGCCCTTCTAGGGCAGAACTCTAACATGACATTCTGGAAAATTAAAATCTATCCAATTTTTAAATGTCTACAGAGAAAGAGATTTCAAAACCTCCCTCAATGATTAAAATGACTTAACCACAGGCTCAGAGAACATTTTTCTCCAAATTATCAAGGCTTTCTTGCCACAATGTAAAATGGTTTCCTTCCACTGTGGAAGGCGCAGTTCATCACCATCCTTTTGTCTGATAGAGTGATATTAAGTGAACCACTAGATTTATGACTGAATAAGCCAGTCCTATGTCGTTAGACACCTATAATGTATAGGTGTAATGTCCTCTCTCTGCATCCTCTCCAATTTCCACATCCCACTTTAGTTGTGGAAACTAACTAAAAGGACTGTTTGATGGTTTCTGTATGGTTCTATGTGTTCATCCCAAATATTCACCTTAAAAGAAAAACCATAATGTTAATTCAAAATCAGTTCTTGACCTGTTCATTCTGATTTCTTCAGGGTGTTAGGACATTGAAATCTTCTTAATCCAAAAATGTGGATGCTGAAAATTTCAGGGAGGTCAGTGCAGGAAATTTTTGGATTAAATAGTAGTTATGTTACCAATTTGACTGCTGCAATAAAATGCAAAGAACAGTGGCTTAAAAATGTTAAAGTTTTTTGTAACTTTCTAAAGTTACCTTGCAAGCAGGCAGAGCTCCACAGTAATAGGGACCAGTCCTCCTATCTTGTTGCCCTGATGTCCTCCCAGTGATGGGGACCAGTCTTCTTATCTTGTTTCCCTTGCCATCCTCACTTTATGGCTTCTATTTCAAGTTCTTGTTGTACGTCAGCTGGCAAGAGTTGGGCAAAAGGAAGTAGAAAGCACACCCCTTCCTTTTAGAAGTACAACCCGGAAGTTGTGCATATCACTTTCTTTGGCCTTTCCTAAGCTACACGAATCTGCCAAATTGCAAGGAAGGCTAGAAACTGTGGTCTTCAGCTGGATGATCGTGTGCCCAGGTAGAAGGAAAGGATGGATATTGGGGGCAATGGTTTGCCCTGCCTCTGGCTGTGTGGAACCAGGTTGAGAAACACATTTTGACCCTGAGTTCAGCCAGGAAACTAGTAAGCAGAGTAGAAAATACCTAAAGAAACAAAGAAGGAGAAAATCTTGCTTTGCAATTGAAGCTTGGTGTTGTCACTTTGTAGATCTCAGACTTCTGGTTCGATGATAAGATACACTTTTTCTCCTACTGGAAAAGAAGCTGAAGCTTAACTCCCAAGAATATCTTTTGCTATGGTACAATTAATTTAACATACATTTTCTAGGTAAAGTTTTCAAACTAAATAGGTTCAGTATAAAACCGAGATCCCAGCTTTGCATGGTTACTGTGATTTTAGGCCACAGAAGCCTTGCCATCTTTTGTCCCTTGGTCCAGATAGTCCTATCAGTCTAAGTTGTTACTACACTTCTCTGAAAGGCACAGTAATGTATATATGAGGCCTGTAATGATAAAAATTAAACTTTTTAAATGCTAGTGAGCAAAAGTTTTAAGTTTTTTAAAAAATTGTACTACTACTCCATTGTAAAATCTGCATTAGTTTATGAATGTCTGCTCTAGGAACATAATCATAAAAAGACATTTTGCTAATTATCCATACTCCATCTGGGACATTGTTTATTTGATTAGCCAAGCACTTTTCCCTGTTAGTGTCCACATTCATCTTTTCCAGCTAACCCTGGTTTTCATCTCAACCCAACAAGACCAACCTGGATTTTGACAATCACACTGATTTTTATCTATTTAAACTGCTAGGAGCAAAATCCGATTTTGTTCCTGGCTTTTGTTATTGAGAAAAGTAATAAAAACCATGGCGGAATTAGATCAAGGACATCCATTATTTTAACCAGGAACAAAAAATAAATATATAGCTCTACCTAAGTTTTGGATTGATTTAAGTGTACAGGGGATGTTAAAAATTACATTTAAAATACATTTCATAGCTAGTCATTTGTTTGATATACAAATGTTAACATTTCTACTGTCTGTTGTAGAGATAATACTGAAAATGCTCATTTGCTGAGTTCTTAGTATGTACCTTCCCTCCAGCAATTTCTGTGGCCAAAACTTAAGCCTTGGATCAGTCTCACCCAAACTGCATGGCTCGCACACAGCAGAGGAAGGAAAATTGGGAAACTTTTGGTAGAAGATAAACAGTAAGTGCTCGCTTCAGTATTATTATTCCTGTTTGAATAAATCATGCCTTCACAACAGGGGTGATATTGTCCCCAAGGGGGTGAAAAATTGGTCTGTGGGGAGTGAAAAAATTAGATATGTGGCTGAAGTCAGAATCAGAGGGAGATGCTATGGAAGATTGGTCAGAGGGATGGGACGCTGCTGGCTTTGGAGGTGGAGGAAGCAGGACAAGAGCAAAGGAATGTGAGTATGTGGGTGGCCTCTAGCATCTGGAAAAGGCAAGGAGACAGATCCTTCTTGAGAGCTTCCAGAAAGGATCCATGTTGGACTTCTGATCTGCAGAACTGTAAGATAATATATTTGTCTTGTTTAAGCCACTAAATTTGTGCTGATTTGTTACAGCAGCACTAGGAAACAAATACTTGGTTTCCTCTCCTGTTCAGTGAGAAGAATGAAATGATCACGGGTTTGTTGTAAGCACTAAATAAAATAATTTGTGAGAAGTACTTAGTGTGGGGAACACAGTGGTATACTGTGGTCTTGCCAGTGTTCAGATAAGCAAGACTTGTGCTCTGAGCAGCCCATGTTTAGGTTGCGGATGGGCTTCTTTCTTTGATTATGTCGACGGCAATAATCAAGACTTATACTGGCCCTGCCGCTTTAAGGGGAATTTGAAATCTCTCCTCAGATTCATCATGTGTTGATTTTATATTTCAGCTCTCAGGAAATGTTTTTATTTCACTTGTTGCCAAGTTTCTTCTAGTAGCTCCTATGTACCATCAATTTACAGGTCCTTCCTCAAAGCAATTCTCCTGCTCTTCTCTTCCCCCTCTTCTGCCCTGGCTAGAGAAAGGTCTGGAGGCTTGGCGGCATCTGGGGGAGGTGAGGGAGGAAGTTCCCTGCAGAGAGGAGAGAAGGGCCAGCCACCAGGCACCCAAGTCAGGGAGGGGAAGTTCCAGGCCCAAGGCAGTTCCAGAGCAAGACAATCCATTCAGGCCTGACTGGGCTGGGAAGAATGAACTCACTGTATTGTTTTCTGTATTTTGGTTTGGTTTGGTTTTTTAATGATCAAGAAAGTCTCTCTAAAAAGGAGAATCTTCACATTCATTGACTTGCTTCAGGTCAATTATGTCAGTTGGGTAGAGCCTGGTATTAATGACGCGAATGTCACAGGTATTTATCTTTGTTGAGTCAGTTAGATTCACAGAGAACAAACAGCTTTTGCATGATCACAGGAGAAGAAACCAACAGAATTGTATTCCTACACATACATAGTGCTATGCCTGTACCTAGAGTGCATAGTGTATTCCTGTATCTACATAGTGCTAACACTATGTGGATTTACTTACATTATCTTTTAATCCCCACAATATCACTATGAAATAGATATTATTACTTTTATTTCCTACTGAGGAAGGGGGAGCATCCTCACAACATCACTGTGAAATAGATCAATAGATGCTATTACTCCCATTTACAACCAAAGAACCCGGGGCTCACTGAGGGTGGCAGCAGCACTGGTTTGGCTGGGATGGCCAAGCGACCACTGTCTGGGGCTGCCGCTAGCTGGGTGACTCTGCAGGACCTCTCAGTTGAGGCCATGTTTCAAAGCCTGGCTTTTGATCTTCAAAGTCCGTACACTGGACTCTCTCAGTGAACTCAGAGATGATCAGACTCTACAGTGATATACTCAGGCTAACAAAATTTTAGTATGGATAATGGATTAATCGGAAACCTTATATCTTTATTCTTAGGGTGTTTCTTTCTGAAGATCATGTTCTTTCCCCCTTTCTTCCCACTTCACCAAATACCATTGCCTGGCTACCTCAGGGCCCAGCTTAGCCCTAACATCCACCTGGAAGCTTTCCTTGACCCTCCTCATCTTTGTTATTTACCCCCGCCCCACCCCAACACAAAGTGCTCTAACAGAACTTTGTGCTTCCCCTATAATAGCTTATGGTGAATTGTTTTCTGTTCACTTGTCTGGTAACCCTCATTGAAATCAAAATTCCTTGAGGCCAGGGCCCCTATTTCAGTCACTGTTCCTCTAGCTCGTACTTGGCACAAGTCTGTGTGTGTATACAGGAGATGCTCCACAAAATTTCTGTGAATGCATAAGTAAGGAATGGAAGACCCCTGTTCAAGTCCTTGGCCTGCCACTTTCTAATTGTGTTCGTTTTAACAAGTTCCTTCTACACTTAGGGCTTTAGTTTCCTCATTTATAAAAAGAGAAATTGCATTAAGGTGATAGGAAGTTCTTTTCAAACATGAACATATTGGGATTCTAGTGCAGTTCATTTGCTGTCCAGGAACCAAAAATCAACAACGATTTTTGCAAGTGATATGTTGGGAGCATTGCCAATTTCCTGGGTGTGGATTAATTATTTTACTCCATCCACTTACGTAAATTAACAATCCACAGATTCATACCTGTTTTTGTGTTGATATTTCGGTCTACAGTTTGTTCACTACAGGATACCCTCTTCATTTAGCCTGATTGGTACGTTCAAAAGGAGACTTTTCAAGCTTAGAGAATAACAAATTCTGTTTATGTCTACTTTTTTTGTTCTTATATTCCTCTGTTTTTACCTAGAGGGAGTTAATGAAATCTTTTGTTGTACTAAGAATTTCAAGTGAAGATGATTAAATAAACTATTATATGAGAACAGCACTATCAAATAAGAAAAACCAATCTGCAAACATTGCTGATTATTCATGGACTTGAGTTGGTAATAGGCATTATACCATATATTAACTGTGAAATATCTGCTATGAGGATAAAAGGAGAAAGCAAACTACTAGCATGCCAGCAGTAAAAGTGTGAAATGTCAGTTGTAAATAATTACAATAACTCACATGTGGTGATGGCTGCTCATTTAACTCTGTGATGGGGGATCCATGTGACACTGCAAGAGTGTATTGCATGCTTATGCATTTTGGAGTTTGCTGCCTTCTACATTCCTAAAGCTTACTATACCATAGGAATCAAAATCTTACCATGTTTCAGGTACTCCTTGCTAGTAAATTAAACACATTTAGATATTTCATTAATATGTAGTTTATTACACAAAAGTAGTAATTTACTAAGAGTTTCTACAGGTACAATTAATTGTTCCTAAAATTTGCTCATTCTGGCGACCATCTCTAATTGAAGACTCGAAAATAGACTAAACATTTTTCAAAAATTACTTCTTAACCTTACTGCAAAGTCTTAATGTTATTGAAAAGATATTCCTGACAGGATAAAACGTCAGTATTCTAAGCAAACTCACTGCAAATAAAATTTAGTCTGCATTTAATGAAACATTTTCTTGCCTAGTGCAGAATTTCTTTTATCTTTGGGCAAAAACTGTGTTTAGCCTATTAGCTTATAGGCTAATTAGCATTAAGTTGGGGTTCCCCCCGACCTTGTGTCTTTCCATTACTTTCATGCCTTATTGCTTGTTTAGCAATCCATGATGATCTCTGACCTGCTGATGCAGCAAAGCCCACTTCCAGGTCAGGTGGCCATGACCTCGCGTGTGGACAGAACACAGTCTTTCAGCAACACGCCAGGAAAACAGCAACGACAAATGGATTTGTTGTTTCTCTGCAGACAAGTCCTTCCGAGCTCAAATCACCGTCAATGAAAATTATTTGATGATTCTAATTCTTGGTACAAAACCTTGATGAAAATCTATACCTTTCTAGATAATAAGAGTTTATCTTTATTTTGTATTGAAAATAAATTGTAGTGGTTTGTTTTGGTTATAGATGCATTGGATTATAGATGACTTAAATGACTTTGTGAAAAGTAGATTAAAGAAATTAAGAAAGTAATGCCCATATTTTACATGTCCTAGTATCGAATGTAAATCCAAATTTTTATGCTACATGTGAATGATATGAATATGTAAATGAAAATTCATATCCTAAAAGTTACTGGTCATGTTGATGATCAACTGAATAATAATATAAATTTGGCTATGTTCTTTAAAAATGTTATTTATCTCCATATTCAGATTTAGGGTTCTTAATTGGTGGGTGCTAAGGGGTGTAGTTTATAAACAATATAGTATTTTGTCTCATAGTCCTGATTTTTAAATTACTATACTTAACTTGATATTTAAAATAGCATTATAAGGAAATAAGAAACTTTTTATTATCCAAAAGTTGAGAAACCTGATTTTAACTAATCTGCCCTAAAAAAAGGTTGAAAAATGGCAGGGTTAGTAACAGAGCAGGAACAGAAGGAAAATGAGCTTTTTCACTGGAATGGTGCAGTGGGTTGTTGCCAGGGAGCAGGAATCCAGAACGTCTAAGGGAGGAAGAGGTATGAGACTCCAAAAACCCAAGAGAGGACACACACTTGGCGAAATTAAAAAGAAGAAGAAGAAAATGCAGTGCCAAAAACAGTTCCTTGCACATAGTAGACACTCAATAAACAGTTTGGGTGAATAAATGAACTAGCCCATTCAGCCATATTAAGCATTGGTGTAATTTACTTCTTCTTTTTTTTTTTTCTTCTACTTTGCTGTCAAAGGAGGTGTAATTTACTTCTGATAGAGTGTACAGAAATGACACAGAGGTGGTAAGTAGGAGTGATGAGAGACTTAAGCTATTTGGGCATCTGCTAGATAGAAGTAGAAGAAACCTTAATCCATTTATTTAGTAAATATGTACTGAGTGTTGGCTGTGTGCCAGGCATATGGAAGATTGTGACCATGTCACTTTGCTTTGTGATAACCAAAGAGCAGGTGATGGATATAGCAAACATGTATTACAGACTTTAGGAGGGAAATTCCAAATATTTCAGAAAAGTAGAAAGTATGATTCTATAGCCTGATACTCTGAAAGAGAAGATAACTAAAGAGATGAGAAACCCAAACCCTAAGTTCATATTAGGGCCCTTTCTATATACTCCCAAAGCTCCTCAAGCCACATTCACGAAGCCAATATTGTGCTGCATCATAATTGCCTTTGTTCTCCTCTGTATTTATTGGGAAGCTTTAAGCTTCAAGAGGGCAGGCTGCATCTATCATGTTTATTTTTGTGTCCCCGGCAAATACAACAGTATCTAGCACGTAGCTGATACACAATAAATTTTATATATCACATATATATGATATATTTTATATATGTAATATATAAAATATATTTTATATATGTGATATATAAAACATATATTTATGTAAGATATATAAAATATTTATATAAGATATATAAAATATATTTTATATACTTCCTACCTGGTAAGGATAGCACAAAATATATTTTATATATCATATATACTATATATAAAATTAAAGAATCAATAATGAAATTCTGATAATATAATCATAAATATTTTTCCAAATTATGAGATAACACACTCATTCTCTCAAACACACATGTGCATGCATGTGCACACACATTCCAAGTCAAACACCCCATGACTCTTTGAATGATTAAATTAGAAGTTTAGTAGTTCTAAAAAATGAGGAAGAGAGATGGCTATGGCTGCAAAGGGCATGCTCAAATTAACACAAAATAGAAAAGACCGTTTAAAAAAGAATGCAAGGAGAGGCAAAAACCAAGAACAAATACCAAAGAGGGAGAGATAATCCCACTGGATAGCATCAGGAAGCCTAGAGTCCAGGGTAAGCCGAAGTATGTAAAAAATTATCAAAATAACAAAAGAGACTTAATAAAACTGGCAAGGAAGAATTCTGTAGAAAATAAAGGTGACAAAATAAGCCAGATATGGAAAACTGAAACCCTTGTGATGTCAAGTGAGTTTTATCCATTTTTTTATATTGATATAATTATAATTTCTGTCAAGACTGGAATACTATTTTATCTTATTTTTTATTATAGAAATTTGTTTTACTTTTGTAAAGAAAAGAACAAGAAAGAGATAATATCTCTGATAAGAAAACAAAGGACTATTCATGTCTTCTTACTCTTGCCTTTTAATCGAGGATGCTGATTTCCCACCTGGCGAGCGTAGCACAAAATGTGAATGAGAGGGATGAGTCCCCAGCAGCATAGTACTGTATCCTGAGTCCGTCGGCGTGGATTGGGGTCTCCTGGCCCAGATTGTGTCTGCAGGCCTCGCACACCTGTGACTGTCTCGCTTGGGAGAATTTCAGAGAATGGAGAAAGCCCTAAAGCCTGGAGATTGACAAAAAGAGAAAACATAAAATTCCAGCAAAACTCTAGAATTTATTCTGAAAACAGAGAATACACAGGAAAGGAAATGATAATCATTAGGCACCAAGAAGTCAAGCAGAACTAAGTGATTTTCCTGTTCAACAGAATATATGGAATGCAGAGTGAAGAAATGCGGTAGATATGGGGGATATGAATTTCATCAAGGCAGTTTTCACAGTATCTCAGGATTTTGTTGCGAATATAATGGAGAACTAAAAACTGAATAACAGAACAATTAAATGGATTCACAACTAAGTTTGTGTATCCAAATGCAAAGAGTGCTGAAGAATGGGCCAATGTGATTGCAGAGGGTGATCTATATTGACACCTACTTCTGTTCTGTTCTAGATCTCTTTTTATCAATGACATGAATGATGATGAGTTTGATGAAAACAGTAGAAGTAACTGACTTTTATTGAATTCGTGTACATCAAACACTGTTCTATTCTATATGTATTAGTTTATTTAATCTTCACAACAGTCCAATGCAATTGATACTCCTTTATCCCTACTTTATAAATGAGTAAATGGCAGCACAGAGAATTTAATTACCTCAAGGTCACACAATTCCTAAGTGGCAGAGCTGAGATTCAAGCCCAGACTGTCTACTTAATGCCACAAGTGACATAAATGATATCATTTAATTTGTGAATGACCAAAGTGAAATGGACAACTAGAGAGGAAAGTTTCAGATTTGGTACCCAAAAGAACCGTAATAGACTTGAAATATCAGCTGAATTAATAAAACAACATTTATTTGAGCCAAATATAAACTCATGCACTTGACTTTAAAAAAAAAGCAACTGCAAAAGTAAAGATTAGGGAAATGGGACTCAGTGATGGATCATATGAGGAAGTCTTGGGGGTTTTAATTGGCTGTTGGCTAATGACCAATGTACAGTGTGATGTGATCATCAACAAAATGCAATCTTAGTCTGCATTTAAAAAAGAATAAAGCCATAGAATGAAAATATATGTATATAGATAGAAGATAGATAGATATCTCAGGTTGAGAAGACACATCAGGAGTGAGTACACTCTCAAAAATAAAGTTCTCAAAGTTTGACAAGACAAAATGTCTTATCCACAAACTAATTTAGGGATTAATAAAGTCTTTTCCAACTCTAACATCCTTCCATTATGTGAATAATTCTGTACTAGAACAGAGAAAGCATACTTAAGATGAATCTGAGAGTTTTGGAAGAACAGTCAGAATAAAAGAATGTCTGAAGACAGAACTAGCACATTCATGGGAAGTTGCAGGAAGGCAGCTGACTCCATTGCAGCTAAGGATTTACTCACAAGAGTCTTGTGCAGAAGCAGCTCTCTTAGTAGGTACAGAATTCCCACTGTGGAATTTGTTTGAACAGAGGTTAGGTGGCCACTTATTAAGGGTATTGGTGGGGAGGATTCACTGATATAATAGTTCAGGAAGAAGGGGGACCTCTTGGTGACTTGTAACACCAGGATTCCAGAAGAGTAAACATTTACTAGATGTTGGTGCATTTTCAGTGTTGAAGCTGTACCAACTTACAGGACTGTGGATAAGTTAGGACCAGGAAATGCTTTCTATGGGAGTTGTTGGATTGAGTTACAAACCAAACACAAAAATCTGTTAGACAGAATGTGTTTATGCCTTCCTGGCGACAGCTTCTTTAGATTTTGCTTCACATGGTAAGTCACACATTGTTTTCTAACAGAGCCATATATCTGAGGCATTTCTGGCCCCACCTACAAGGCAGGCACTTTCCATGACCATCTCAGACTCCCAGGCACAGAAAACCCAAAGGAAATCATTGGCTTCTGGAAGCATGCCTCGGGCATATCAGCTGGTCTTGACTTGGTTTCAGTTTTTGTTTCAAGCTTTCAGACAACACATGACTAAGACAGAATGAGACTACCCTAGATGCCTCATGGGCAACTTAGGGTAAAGACTGAGGAGAGACTACAGAAACGAAATTGTCTCCACTCTTGGAATTCTGGAGTTACAAGGCAGAGGTCCCCCATCTTCCTGAACTGGAAATGAATCCCCTCTCCAGCCCTGTTAAGTGGTCATCCAGCCTCTGTTTGAACGAGTCCTGTGATGGGAGACTCACTACCTCTCGAGACAGCTTCTCCTGCCCCGTAAAGACACCAGATATAACAGAAAGCGAAGGGAACATAAGGAGATAGCACATTAAGGAAAGGGTGAGGAAGAACATGGCAAATGGTCTGGGAAAGGGTATTCCACGGTGATTTGTCCCCACTAAGAATGTGGAAAAAAATTTAAGGCACTGAGAAAACATTGTTCTTCCCACTGATAATTTTCCTTCCCCTTTTGGCTTTTTTTTTTCCCCAAGCCAGCTTTACATTTATGATTCTGGATCTTATGAATACTAAGATGTCTCAACTGGAATGAACCTGCTAGGTAATTTTCATACTACATATTGCCTTTATTTGCATGGAACCAAAACAGTGGCACCAGCCTAACGGAACGAGCACCAGCTTGGGAGTCAGTTTGAGAGGTCTCAGTCCTAGCCTTGCTCTTGACGGGCTCTGGGACTTTATCCTTAACGTATAAGCCGTAGTTTCCTCATCTGTAACATGGAGATAATAATACCTACCTTGCAGGAGCATTGTGAGTACTCAGCGAAATAAAGAGAGATAATCATCCCGTGTGGCACCTGAGGGGGATTTGGTTTGGTTTGTTCACTGTTGTATCCCTAGCACAGAGGACAGTGCCAGGCACAGGTGCTCAGGGTTTGCTCAATGGATACTGAACGGATGGATGAATGAATGAATGTGGTCAGTAAATGATGGCTATTGCTAAAGGCATGGCAGAGCTCTCAGACGTGAAAAGTCTTTGTAAAGCAAGAGGCCGATTATTCAGAGGCTTGAAGAAGGAAAATGCTTTGTCATAGCTAAATCAATTTTTAACCAACGTGCAGCATGACTTTCAGATCCTTCAAAAACCAACTCATACTGTGACTGTTACGCATTCTTTGTAGTCTTTCCTCAGTCCCTACCCCATGTCCTCCATGAAGCATCGAAGTGGTCTCATTCTGTCTAGTCATGCATTGTTTGAAAGCTTGAAATGAAAAATGCAACCAAGTCAATCAAGTCTGGCGGGTAGCTATTCAGAAACAGACACAAACATAGATTAATTTTCTAAGACATTTTCCTTCTCTTAAACTTCCTCATGTTTTTAAGAGAAGCATTTAGTAAAACAAACAGATGTCTTTCCGTGTCTGGTTATCTCTTTCTCAAGATTTGAGTTTGGTAAATTACATAATATTAGCTGTTGGTCATCTCCCAGGATGTAAAACCAGGTAAAAATAAAACCAAATGAAATCTTAGATATAATTTATGAGTTGCTTTCCTAGAGGTAAGTGTAACTCAGCTATATAGCTTTTATTTGTTTTGGAGCCCTTTAATATTTTTCAGATTAAAGCATATGTTTTTGCAAGGCTAAAAGAACAAAAAGTCAAGTTGCATCAAATAGAAATTATTTTTTTTTAAAAAGATCCCATTTTTCATTCAGTGTTTCAAGAATAATGGATACAGAACCTTGTAACCAAAAATGACAGTGGGGTGGGAGGGAGAGTTGGGGTAGGGTGGGATGAGAAGGAACTCTTCAATTTGCTAAAAGAGAAACAAAACAAGGGTGTTACCTCTTTTGCTGCATTATAAGCAGGACAAGTGTATAATTAAAACCACACCATATAACACCTTCCTGCATGCTGCCTTCTGATGTCATCTAATTGCTTACTGCCTGCTAATCTTATCTCCCTGCAGGAGCCAATCTTAAAATTATACTGCGTTATAATTAACTAAACATAATGCATCTAGCAGAGATGCATAGTGGACCCCTAGTAAATATTTATTAATTGGCTTCTGTGCACTAAGCAGATAGGTTTTCTCTCAGGCTTCACACATGACTCACTTGTTTTTCTGCCAGAGAGGTTTTACCTTTGCTCTTCCTCTTACCAAAAATGCCATTCCCATCGTTGAAAGTACTGCATCATAGCAGTGCAAAAGAGCCCCTCCTCTCTGAAGCCCTTTCTGATTAAACTCTCCTAAACTAAAGCCATCTCACTCCTCCAGAAACCACTTTGTGCACACAGTGGTAGGCATTTCAGAATGATTTGTTTAATATTTGATTACATTCCTATTTCACTTGTTTCTGACACCCCATTCCCACAACATACACCCCCAAGAATAGGCATTGAGTCTTAGTTCTCATAGGCACATAACACATGGACACCCTCTATCACATGCAGCGTCCGGCCCATGGGGAGGGAGCACACTCAAAGGACATGTTCCATAGTTGGCCAATGAAATTGGTAACGTAATTTAAAAAACACAGACAACCCTGATTGCTTGTCTCTGTCAATCTGCCAAGAATGGGTATAAATGGAATAAAGGCTGTGAGAGATGGACCTGTTTCATCAAACAGGTGATCAAAACCTGATACATTTACACCTCAAAATTGCTGTAAGATAGATTAGATAAATAAAAAAGTCTTCCAAAGGGAAATAATATATGGTATTATGTTTAGTTGAGAGGCCTATACAATATTCGAGCTACTGTACAAAAACCAGTTTTGATTCATCAATCTTTATAAAAATGATTTGGAAGAGATTAAAGTATGTATTGCTAAGCCTTATATGCCATCGCAAGCCTATGGTGCTTTCTGAACTTCCCCCAGTGTGAATTTTCCATAGGGCAGGCTGGAGCTCAGTGTGAAGTGGAGAGGCTGTGTGTCTGCTCTCAGGCCTCTTCTGCTGTGGACTAATGGGGTGGACAAGGCAGGCTGTAAGAAGGTTTATGAAGAGCTCATAAAGTGCATATGGGTGCCAACAGCAATGAAAGTCCATACCTATCCTAAAGTTACATCAGTATATATTGGTGAGGTTAGGCGGTTAAGTGTGTTTAGTATTGGGTGAAAATGAATTTTTTTTTGTTTTCTGGTACTCCATAGAAAAAATAAATTTCAGTCTTTCTTGGACATTAGTGTAGGCTTTGATGGAGAGGAACTACAGGACTAGTCTAGTGATTTGGTTATCCTGAGTAGAAGGCTCTGCAGTAAGAAGAAATAAAATAAGTAAAGAATGTTGGGGAAGTTACCTGGTTAGAGAGATGGGATACACAGGGTCCAATAAGGAAAGTGTGGAGGGCTTTGGTGCTCATGATTAGCCCTTGAGTCTGATAATGGTAAAAGACATTGCAGCTTGGAGTTGTGGTGGGGAGGAGAGCAGGGAACGGGCAGGAGGGTGTGCGAAGTGACGTGGCTAGAACAGTGTTTGACAATGCTGGTTTTAAGGGTGGCATTTAAAGTGTTAACTTGGTATACTAGTGGTTAAAAACTGGGGAATAAGTGATCATGAATTCACTGCAACCAAGAAAGGAAGATTAAATGAGAGGACATTTATTCCTCTTTTCCCACATGTCTTTGTTGAACGCTCAGCTTGTCAAAGGCATTGTACTTGGGACTTTGGAAAAGAGACAGACACAGTGGAATTTATCAGAAGCAGGCTTTTTAAAAGAAAAGAATTCTTTTTGTAATTTATTAAATCTATTAAAGTCTTATATAATTGAAGTACTTTAAAAGTATTTATTAATTTTCCCATTATAGCATATTTCAGGTGACAAATTTCTATTGTTTATTCCAGTTAGAAATTGAAAGAAAATTTGCTAAGACAGTAAATATGACCTCTAGAATTTTGAGCATATCATAAAGTGATCAAAATTAGTTTTTATTATCTGTCACTGCACAAGAATAAACTCAAGGGCATTAAAATCATATTAATTCTCTCTTTTACCCATCTCGGTACAATTACCTGAAAGTCAAAATGTGTGGAAGGAGGTTTAGTGAGTTTTAGATTGTTCCCTAATTAGCTGTAAGACTTTATTTGAACTTTGTTCTTTTTATGGTGTAACTGTTCACTATCCTCTAAAGACAAGTACTTTAGCTGTGAATTTGGTCATGGAAACACTAAGCACATCTGATAACCACAAGGCAGGAAACTGTGACCTCACGTGGGTTTTCCATCCACTCTGCAGGGAAGAAGTATCATAGTAGTGGATTGGCTTCTGAAGTGCTGTAATTTTAAGGGCATGGAAAACAAATGACCCCGTGGACACAGACAGAGCCCTGAGAGTTCATATGCCCTTAGCAATGTTGCAGCCAGGCCCTAGCCTTGGGCCACCATCCCCTCCTTCTGGAGTAACCCTAGTTCTCCCATCAGGTGGCAACGTCAGCAGGGGTGGGGAGGACAGGGTGTAGCCACATGAGGGCACTTTGTGGTCAGAAGGTCAGGTTTCATGGACCAGCTCCATGACTGGCTCAATATATGACCATAACCTCGCAAGCCTTAGATTCTCACCTGTAAATGAGGACAGTGGGAAAGCCACCACATAGGCTGTAGGGAAATCTATTTATATCCTGCTATAGCACTTTTATAGCACTTGCTGTGTGCCAGGCACTGTGGTAATCACTTTATAAATGTGAACTCATTTCATTCTCCTTATCACCCTACAAGGTAGTTGCTATGATTATCCCCATTATACTGACGAGGAAACAGAGACAGAGATCAGGTAACTTGCCCAAATCCCAAACCTAGTAAGAGGTAGAGCTGGAAGTCAATCTTGCTAAATTGTAATTACTTAATTTCTATCATAAGAACATAAGGAAGAATCTATATAGCAGAAAATAGGTCGTGTTTCCTCTTTGTGATTATTTAAGGACCCAGGATTCTGTGGTTGGTGACAGAGGCACCTTGCTATAGATGCCTCCGCCACAGGGCTGGCGGGAGCAGCTCTCTAGACCGACTTCCTGCGTGTGGTCAACTAGATGGGCTCTGATGGCGGGGCCCAGTGAGGCCTGATCCTAAAGAGAAATAGAGCCTTTCTAAGAACGTGTAGAATGTATGGGCTTGTGTTCTACAAATCAAACCAGCAAACAGATAGCATGTAAAAGGCTAACTGGTGTGTAGGTAGAGCAGGCCCAACAGGAAGACACCTATCTCTGCTATGCCCCAGATGCTGTCCCACCTCATGGTCCTCACGCTGGCTTTTTGCTGGTAAAGACTGAACAAACACCACAGCTAGAATTTCATTGCTTTGGGCGAGAGCATGACCCCTAGTAAAATGTGTACCCCTCGACAGGATTTGTACATTTTTTTCATTTAGTGCAAAATTAGCTGACAGAAGCTTCAAGTCAGGTCTAGAACCAGGAACTAGTTTAAGAACAGGGAGATGGCTTCAGGGTGCAGTGCTAGGAATGTTTGCCAGTTGATTAATATGCCTGTACTGGCATCACCCCGAAGATTAGGAGCCCTCAGCAGACAGTCATACCGAGAGGCTGACCTTTGGAATGATGACTGTGATCTCAGCCTGTACTGTCTCCCAGCCCAGGGGCAGTCAGTGTAAAGGTTGCAAGTTCAGTCTTACAGCTGTGCCTTCCCAGGATAAGAAGAACGTAGAACTTGGCATTCACTGACGGGGGACTGAAGGCAAGAATACTGGGCAGTTTTTACAAAAAGAGAACAAGCAGTCTCTCAGAAAGTGAGTCCGTCCATGCCTCAGGGGGCCGAGGCCACCTGCCCACTGCTGATTACTCAGCCACACCCAAGATCCTGCCACTACTCCGGGTTTCTGGCTCCGCCTGCGTCACTGTTGAGGTGACTTACTGGTCTCAGTAAAAGCAAGTTGATAAAGGTGGCCAGCTGGGGAACAGAGCTTATCTGCCTGCTGAGAAAGCCGGTAGCTTCCGACTGTGCACAGAGAGCCCTGATTTGGAACCAGGAAACCTTAAAAAGTGAGTTGAGGCTGCCTTTGTTGGGAAGCCTGAGGAAGAACAGTAAAGGGTGGGGAAGAGGAGGAGAAGGGGGCTGCTGGAAGTTGAGGCACTGCCTTAGCTCCCTGGTATTTCTTTCCCGCCAAATGCCTGTGCGCTCAGGGCAGCGCATCATATGCTGTTTCTGTCCAGCCAGTGCTAGTAACATTGCAGGGAACTAGGAAGAACCGGACTTTCTCTGCTACTTTGAGAAAAATCATTAAGTGCTTACTGGGAGAGTGCTGATTTAGTGAGCTAGGAATACTGTGAGTTTGTAGGAACTGAGGTTTTTGAAATCAGAATATACTCTTAAGAGATGATGGGTTCCTTTACCAGGTGTTTATTCCATGACAAACGAGCCAGCTTCCCAGAGTTAGCTATAAACATACAGCTTTTGTTTGCCAGGTTTAGTTAGGGTTCTCGTTGCCAGTCCAGAGTTATTGCAGAACCACATCCATATTTTCTTTGGAGATGAATATGCAGTGTTGTCCTTAAAAAGATGCTATAAAAAGTTTAAAAGCATACAGCTCCACCCCCACCCCTGCTAACAGCAAGCCTCCCTGGAACACCGCGTTGTGCCTGCATCTCTGGGATGAGACTTCCAAGCCGGCAGACCACGGCCCCAGCATTGCTCCGCCCAGAATTTTGAGCCAGGTTAATTCCAATCCAATTTCTTTAGTCCTCACTCTAATTTCCCTCTCCACCCCCTAGTCTGGCTCTTTTCTGTGTGTTTGTGTACATATCTGTCTCTGTTTTTGATCTGTAAGCTCCTTTGGGGCCAAGAGCTCTGAGCTAGGAGATCCAAGTTCAAATCTCAGCTCAGTCACATAACAGCTGTGTGACTTGAATAAGTGGCTTACCTCTCTGTGCTTCCACTTCTTTTTTCTATAAAATGGGGACAAGAAGAACACAGGTATACACTCTATATGGCTATTGTGAGAATTAAATGAATTAATACTTGAAAAGTGCTTAGAGCAGTGTTGGGTGTACAGTCAGAGCTTATAAGTGTTAGTTTTCACCATTGCCAGTGTTCCCCGCTGAGCCTGGTGCATTGGCAGTGTTTAATGAATGTTTGTCAAGTAATAAGGAAAAGCACCTCTTTCTGCAGGAATTGCCCGCAGCTAGTTGAAGAGAGAAGAGAAAGGAGAGGAGGGAAGAGAAAGCATGTTACTAATATTTCTTTTTTAATATTCGTGGAGTTTGTGGTAGGGTACTTTGTGCTCCGGGCTAGAGTGTGAACAACCGTGCTTGATCTTTTGTCTAAACCCTTCTGGGATTTGGGATTTGCTCAGCGGGCTGTGTGGCAGGGATGGGGAAGCATACCAGTGTGATCTGCAGGCAGAGAGCCTACTAAGGCGTGCTTGGAGAGGGTGGCATTTATTCTTCTGAACCTCTTCTCTGCTTCACATAACGCGGACCACTTCACCTTTCCTGAGGCGTCTCTGAGGATGGGCATATTTTAAAGACTTGAGCTTACATCATCGCATCTTAAAAGAACTGAGCATAATTGAGTTGCTGATACAAGTGGGTACTTGCACCAGGTCCAGGTTGCCCACATCTCTATGGAAACACATGTTTGCTTTAAAGCCCTGCAATCAGAAGCAGATCCTTTATAGGAGCCAGCTTCGGGTCACGTTTAGAAAAAGGCATTTATTTATATTCTCAAGCCGTCAGAGACCTATGAAATGAAATAATTTCAAATTAAATAGAAAAACCATGGCGTAGATGAATGCTAACAAAGCCTGCGATGCGTCCTCCTCCCCCTGTGCTTGCGCTGCCTGAGATCTGCTGCATTTATTTTAGCTGTCCTTTGCTCTTTTGCACCCATTTGCATTCTGCTGCCGTGGGGAGGTGGCTTGGCACTTTATGCAAAAATGGTTAATCTTCATTCATAAGCATTTGCCAGTACTAAAATGGAAAATTCAAAGCTGAGCCTGCCATGAAGTGTGCTTTGTGCTCCTCTCTGTCGTATCTCTGCACATGTGGCATATACAACGGTGAGCACAATGCAGGTGACTCTGCCTCCTGCACAAGCACCAGGGCTGTGGCGTGAAGATGTTCTCCCATAAAGGTCTAAAGCTTGCATCAGCACATCTTGCCCCAGATCTGCTCAAGTGATATTCTAAGTGATTGGAAGCTTTTATCTGCCTCTGAGAGCAGGCCTTTTCAAATAAGTATTGACTGTTAATGACCTGTTTAAATAAAACATTCAATTTTCTTTCTTTCCCCCACAAAGAACTTAGTAGGCAGTGGCATTTCTAAACCAAAGGCTAACCCTGCTTTTCAAAAGAAGCCGAGCCAGAGCTTTTAATGTGAAATTTTTTTCTGACATTTGCCCTTAAAATGCTTTTTCAGTGAAGTTGTTCTAACAGTGGGTTGAATACATTGAAATGTCTTTGAATGAAAATGCAACCTTGAGGTTTTGTTCCCCCCTCAAAATTAAACAAAAAACCATCTAAGTAAGTATCTTCGTATGAAATTCATATTTCAGTCACCACTCTCTGGTTCATTGTTGATGTGTCCTCATTCCTTATAATTAAAGCAACTTCCCTCTAAGGAACAGAGCTATGGGAATTAAACTACAGAAAAAAAGAGCAAAAGCACTTGGAATATGAGACCTCAGTAATTACAAGGCCAGATAAGGAACAGCAAAGTATCCAGGGAAAAGAATAAGGCACAAAACAGAAGAGAGAAGATTAGGCAATTGAAAAGTTAAGCAACAGAAAACCTAAATACTAAATTTAGACAAAGTCCCAATTTTATAGAAGTGCTAAAAGAAAAACTTTAGACAAATTAAATGTAACAGTTTAATTGAGCAATGAACAATTTGTGAAAAGGGCAGGATAGATAACATTTATGGACAGAAAAAGGAAAGTGACATTAAGGGCAAGGGAAATGAGGTACAGAAACCGCTGAGTTGGTTACAGCCTGGCATTTGCCTTATTTGGACAGTTGGCTGCCTGTGGTTGGCTGGAAGTCTGTGATTGGCACAAGAGTAGGCTACGGTCTGCTGAGACATCCAGTTAGGTTACAGTTCACTAGATTTCCCCAGTCTATTGACATGAAATCGTACCCTTTTTGTCCAATCATATTGCTACATTACTGTAGAAATTAAACCTAAACATAAAAATAGGTAATTTTCTCTCTATGTTTGACTATTCATTCTAAAGATTCCCACATGCACATTAAATAAATGTGTAAACCTTTTCTGAGGATACCCGCACACACTTCCCGCACACAAGTCCTGATCCCTCCCTCTGAGGCAGCCACAAGAAAATGGCTTGGGATCTACGTGATCATAGCATTGTCAAGGCTATACAAAACTCAGGTACACAGATCTTTAATTAATTTGTGACGAAGAAGCAGTTAAGCATAGACCTGGATGTCATGGAGTCCCTGGGCAGCATCGTAGCACAGAAGAAACAGTCTGTTGGCTGAGGGCCCACTTAACGCAGCTCTTTGCATCTCACCTGAGGTAGGAAGCTGCAGGAAAGCAGCCGTTTCTTTATAGCAAGTGCATGCCTGCCCGTTCCTGTGTGAGTTCAGTGGTTTTGCCCTGCATTTCCTGTGCCCTGCATATGTACAAGGCGTACATCACAGGCCTGCCCGGCCTGAAAATGCAGCACCCTCTGCAATGGTGTTCTCCTTGCAGAGTTCTTACTGCCGTACGGAGACAGTGAACTTGTTCATGATGATTCTAGGGTACGGTGGGCCATGGACCCCACTATTAGACTGCCTGGGTTTGAGTCCTGGCCATGCCGCCTTGACTGTGAGACCTTGAGTTAGTTACTAAATCTCTGTGCCTCAGTGTCCACATGTGTAACATGGGATAATCATAATTTCTACTCCTAGGATTGTGAGGGTAAAATGGAAAAATGTCAAGCACCAAGCATGGTGCCTGGTACATTTAAGTTCTCCATAAGTTTGCTAATTATTATTGATATGTTGGCAAAAAGACCATTCCTTAACAACATAATGTGTAGGACACTGGCCCCCCATTTCTCTATCTAGATGGAGAATCTGTTTCTTGTGTGTGGTGATTGAGGTCAAGAAAGAGCCCCCTTTCTTTATGTTCCCAGGATGGAGGCCCCAGTGGATCTGTGCCTTCTGTGGGGAGCCCCCACCCCCAGAGCGTCTGGTGCACTGTCAGGGGCAGAGTATTTGCATTTCTAACAAGTTCCCATGGGAAGCTGCTGCTGCTCATCTGGAAACCACACTTTAGAAACCCCTGCTCTAGGACAGCATTTTCCAATGGAAATATGATATGAGCCACACATGCAGTTGTAAATGTTCTCACAGTCACATTAAAAAAGTGAAAAGAAATGGATGAAATTAATTTTAATATTTTATTTAACCCACTCTATAAAATACTATTATTTCAACATATAATTGATATAAAACATTAATGAAACAGTTACCTGCCTTTTTTCATGCTACGTCTTGGAAATCCAGGTTGTGTTTCACACTTGCAGCACATTCTAGTTCAGACAAACCGCATGCAAATCCAGCTTTGCATGAAAATAACCTGGGGAGTTGCTTGCTGTTTTCTGTCTGACTCCCCCACACCAACTGACACTGGGGCCCAGAAATCTCTCTTTCCAGAGCTTCCCAGATGAGTCCGATCAGCCAGAAAGTGAAGTCGATCCCAATCTCCATCAACATGGTCATTTTCCCTCTCTGAGCCATATGCCATGACATTTGGCATTTATTTATTTCCCTTCAGCTTACATTATGACCATTTATGAAATATACTCTATTAACAGCTCCAAATATGCAGTACGATTTTTATGTTTTTACAAATCATGGGAAAACGTGGCATACATGGCCTTGAAAAAAATTATATAAAACATTATTTTAAATTTTTTCTTATATATTTCCTCTGGTTTCCAAAATCCAATTCAAGCAAAGTGATGTAATACCTGAGAACAGGAAAGTAAATGTAAGAGCAATGATAGATTTCAGAGAAACAAAAGTGAAACTTTATTACTGGCAATACAATAAAATGTGAGGGAAAGTGGAGATAGGAAAGTCAGAAAGCAAATTGGCGTTTCAATACATTGTTATAACTTTCCATGTCTTATATGATTACATGAGAAACATAAATATATATTGTTTAAGCTTGCAGTTTGGTAATAGGTCAGATTTGTGATACATATTCAACTTCATTAAATGGTATCAATTAGAAATGCCAAAGCAAACATATTTCCCAAGTTTATTTTTCATAAAAATACTTATCTTTGTTATAAGCTAATAGATTTTCTGACTGGTGTTAATCCATGTTCAGTAAGATCTTTGCTCAGTGGGTAGTTCAGTCTGATATAACTTTGTGCTTGAAGTGATTGGTGGTAACCATATTTGTGGTTTATTAATTTTACACTGGAGAAGTGTATAGATGATGTATTAAAATGGTGAAATTCTTTTCTTTGTAATTGATGTCTTTCGCTTATAAGTTTTAACAATTTCCCTAATACTTATTTTTTTCTAGGATATATGTAAAAATTAGATGACATCTGCGTATGTTTGTAATGCTATTACTGAAATCTAAATTGTAATTTTTAGGAAAAAAAGTTTTAAAACAGTGCCTAAGCTATTGAAATGTTGTACCAATATCAAGACTTATATTTCTGGATATCTTAATTTTGTATTGATTAATCGATATGCACAAAACATATATCCATGTATTTGAATAGTTAGCCATTAGTAATTGGTCTGTTTCAATAACAGCCTTAAGTGATAATGGGAATTAGATAATGGGATAATGGGAATTAGAAATCAGGTTCTAGAAGTCAGAAATCCCTGTACCTTTCTTGTAGATTTAAAATTCTTGTGATCAACACATGTTAAGATCTGAGCATTCAGTCGTGTGTAGCAGTAACATACTACCAAGCATGATGACCCAGTGAGGTACGAGGGAATTAGAAGGTGTGTTTTCCCCAAACATCTGTTACTTACTGTAGGGCCTAAAAATCATAGCATTAGAGGCTTGTCAGGCTAACCTAGATGTCTGCCACTGGGAGGGCTAAGGTTTCATGGTGCTGAAGCCTGGGCCTGTCATGTGAGAGGAGGTGAAAATATACTGATAAGTTCCTTAACTATCTAAGTTAAACTATTAAGATTCAGATTAAGTTGAGGTGACTGGCAAGATACAGTTCGTAGCAGAAAACAGAAGCCCCCCAAAATAGGGGCACAGCACAGTTTCATTTTCATAGGGAAGAGGGAGTCAGCTCAGGAAAGGTAATGAGCGTGTGACATCCTGCACCCTGCAGGAGCAAGGAGTGCTTCTGAATATTCTGGAGGGACTAAATTGTCAACCAGAGGGTGCAGACACTCAGTGAGGACCTTTGTGACCCACTAAAAATCAAGTGCACCTCTTCCACAGTTTCCCTAGTGGATGTCCTTATCAGCAGAACCCAACTTGCCTATGTAGCCACTTAAACTCATAATTCTTTAAGGCAAACCAAATGTGTGATCTGTTTAGATTATAACCCTGTGAGTAGTTTCCATAGCTGGAGCTGTGGCCACTTTCCCAATCCTCCTGTTACACAACAGCCAGCAGAAAGACGTGACGTGGAGAGGCACTGGACCCCACCTGGAAGGCAGGGTCTGCAGAGGAAGACTTCCACATGGAAGAAACAATTAAGAAAGTAAAATGGGGAAAGAACTGGTCCCTACATTTATTTTTATCATATCTTCCATCTGAGAAACCTATAGTAGTCCCTTTCTACTCTTACAGCCAGCATTTTTCTTCCACAAAAAAATAATGTTGTGCTTAATCTTACTGGTATCTGTATCTAAGAAGAGTCTTTCCTTGAGTTAGACTTTGAAGTCAAAGAGAAAGGTAATTGCCAATGAAGTGTATGTGTGTGTGTGCTCGCGTGTGCACTTTTTGTCCTATGAATATAGCTTACCATCCAGTGCCGCCACTTCCTCAGATCAGAAATTTTCTGTCTTCAATGGAATTCCTCCCTGATTGCCCTGTGGGTTATAACATTCAGCTTTAGAAAATGCTGCACACTCAAATCCTAGACATCAAAGCCCGAATACAAAAACAAAACAAAACCTTTTTCTGTTAGATTTCACACATCTTTAATGGCAAAATTAGATGTGTCCAGAAGACTCAGCTGGTCTGGTCTAATGAAAGGCATTGTAGCTCACAGGTTCATCCTGAAATGGCATCAGCTTCAGCTACCACCATTCAATTGTTAATGGTTCATAGGTATACCTCTCCCTTTATCTCTCTCTCATGCACACACATGCATACACTGTCACACACTGAAAAACCCCTGTATATGCATTGTGTATTTACATAATGCCAAAACTCTCACTTGAATAAGAAAATCAACCATCTGGAAGTCTTCAAATAACATGATTGTAGATCATCTTGCAGGTATTGTGGTGACTGACCAAAGGTTCTACTTTTCATCCATGGCTTGTAAACAAAACATTATTATTTGTTCTGTCACCTCACACACCATCTCTGTTCACTGTTAGAGATAATCAGAAAATAGTCCTGTCTTTTACTAGTAACTTTAAGGGGCAGGAATAAGTGAGAAAAAATTCAGGTGTTACTTGTCAGCTAGTATTACTTACTTCCTCCTGTATGCGAAGTCAGAGGATATAGAATTTACCATTTGGAAGAAATGGGAGGTGTTTTCAATAGAATGGGCACTTTTGCAGAGCATATGGGAAGAGCTGCCTTCCTGGGAGTGAGTACACAGGGACTCTCCTGCTGGAGTGCCCAAATGCACATGTCAGAGCCAGTGCCACTTGGAAACTTCTAAAAATAAAGTCTTACTGTTTCTAGTATTCGATAATATGTCTATGTGGATTCCTATTTGAATCAGTAATTTCAGTGGTAACAGAGTTAACATTGCATATTGCCAAGCTTTCATCCTAAAACCAGCTAAAGATAATGGATCTGAATTTATGCTTTAAGACTTAGGTAGGTGTAAAAGAAAATAGTGGGGAGAAACCACAGAATTTTTGCAAGTTATTCCTAACACGTATCGACTCTGGAGGTGGGGACACTCTTTATAACAGAAGACAAAAAGAATATAAGAAAGTGTTTCAGTGGTTCTTGATTGACAAAAAGCATTCAACATGCAAATAGGTAGTATGTATTGATATCTTGGCCTGACAAGCTGCTAATTTCTGAAGCAATCTGTGCACGCATTTAAGTCATTTATTCTCTATTTCAAAAAGATTGAAACTATTAGAGACTTAGGATATGTCTTCCATAATAATGGTGAATGATTTTTGACCAGATAAAGGAAAAGAAAACCCACAGCTCGATGTTAGAAATACAGATCTTCTCAGAGTGGGCCACTTCACAAACAGGATTGGACACCAAAGGCAGAAAGCCTAAAGAGTTTAGGGAAACAGAAGGCTTATGGGCAGTTTTTTTTAATGTTTTTAAAATTTTTAATTTTTAATTATTATGGGTACATAATTGTATATCTTTATAGGATACATATGATGTATTGATACAGGCATACAATGTGAATTAAACAAATCAGAGTAATTGGAGTGTCCATCACCTCAAGCATTTATCATTTCTTTGTGTTAGGAACATTCCAATTCTACTCTTTTAGTTATTTTGAAGTACGCCCTATCTTACTGTCGATTATAGTCACTTTGTTGTGCTATCAAATATTGTTCATTCTATCTACCTAACTAGATTTTTGTATCCATTAACCATCATACTTTATCTCCCTCTCTGCTGTCCTTCTTATGGGCAGTTTTAAGGGTCCATTTGAAACTGGAGATCATGAATTTATGGTATAATTAAAAATTATGATGAAGGTACATTCATATTGATCTGGAAGGTTGTTTCTGATATGTCAGTAAGTGAAAAAGCAAGTTTAAACACTGTTATCTACTGGTGGAGAGTGAGGCAGGGGAGGTGGCAATGTTAGAGAGAGTGGTCAGGGAAGCCCTCTCGGAGGAGGTGATACTCACTCTGAGATAAAGACTACAGGAAAGAAACAACCCTGCAAAGATCTGAAGTCAGAGCATTCTGGATAGAGAGAAGAGTTACAAAAAGTGTTTCTCATGTGTAAACCTGGGACATTTCTCCAGTTTCTCTCTGTAGTGCTTGATATTGTTATGTACATGTAGGAGACACTCAAATGTTTGTTAAAGTACCTAGGCACTGTGAGGATTACAATGACTGTGCCTAGTTAAAATAGGTACAATTTCCCTCCTCTCACTGCTTTTGACCCCTTTTTTTTACATAATAAGAAGAAACACAGTTTGGGTACATTCCCATCTGTCTTTGTCATTTTTCATTTCAATACAGCAATGAATAAAAGATTTTACATTGTCTTGCAGAGTTATCATAATACGCTTTTAGAACATATCTAAGTCAAATGCTTAGCTTGAAAGTATTTTTACATTCTGAAATGGTATTTATGATTATGACTGAATGAAATTGTTTGCTGTATCAGAAGAGAGCATAAACATAACACATCGAGAAATCAATTTTAAAACTTTAAAGTTTATCTTTTTTTCTCCTTTATAGGGCTTATTCCATTAGAAGCAAGATGGCTGAACTCAATACTCATGTGAATGTCAAGGAAAAGGTAAGGTCAAGTTGTATGTTGGCTCACAGAAACTCTGCACTGGGTAATGTAGTCCCTAGTTGGTAAAAACTCACTTACAATGGAAGAAGGGAAAATGGTTTGGGGGGCTACATAGTAAGTTTGCCATACTAGAAACCTGTTTAGCAGAAAGAATCATAAGTAGCATTTACTGAATGTATTTTAAGCATATTACATTCGTTTTCTCATTCTCTCTTGACCATAACGCCATGAAGTAGATACTGTTGTTATTTCCACTTTAGAGGGGTGGAAACTGAGAAACAGAGAAGTTAAGTAATTTGGCTAAGTTCATGTAGCTAGTACGAAACAGAGCTGGGACGTGAGCCAGGCCATGTGCCATTCTACGGTTCATACTCTTAACCACCATGCCGGGTTGCATCTAAGAGCCAGGGCACTACATTACCTCTTCAGAAATGGACTGTCACGGAAATATGCAGTGTGTTCTCTGGTGATTATGCTGGGTAGCCTGTAGAGTTTCTTTCAAGCCTGAGAGTTCATGACTCTGAAAATCCCCGTTCCTCATCACTTGTTGGAGAGAGACTGATTACCCTTCAAATCCCTCCCAAGTCTGAGACGCTTTCCCCACTTAGGGTCAGAATCCCTCACCTGCCACATGCGCCACCTTGTACTGTTAGCTCTTAAGGATCATAAACCACAGACCAACCCAGTCATCTGGCACCACAGGAACTGGGGCACCCAGGAGTGGTCTGCCTGTGGCTGAGCGGGCGAGAGTAAGAGCCAGAACTGGGCTGGCGCCTCCTTCCTCAAGGCCACCCCCAGCTGCCACTGGATTGTGAACCACTTGAGGGCAGGAGTTTGTCTTTCCTCTCTTTGTATCCCCAAAAACACACAGTGAAAGATGAGAGAAGTAGCACTAATGGAGTCCTTAGTATTTTTTTCTTTCACTTAGCAAAGATGTACTCGGCCCAACCACTGTTCTGGATGCTGGGGATATGGCACTGAACGTGTAGATGAGGCTCCTGCTCTCGTGGAACTCACATTTTAAGGCAGGGAAGCAGAGAATAAACACTAGAAGACACAGATGAACACAATCCTTTCAGACAGTAGTAACTGCTATGGGGAAAACACAGCAGGGGGTGTGATGGAGGGGAGGCAAGGGAAGGCGCTGCTTTACGGGGGTGGTCAGGGAAGCCCTCTGGAGGAGGTGGCATTCGGGTGAGATAAAGACTGCAGGAAAGAAACAGCCACAACTATGCAAAGTTCCAAGGGCAGAGAATTCCAGACAGAGGGAAAAGCAAAAGCAGATGCGTAAGATGAATTAAGTTGAATGTGTTTGCAGAGCAAGTGGTCAGGGTGGCCAGAGTGTGGCAGGCAGAGGGGATGATGATGGGAGTTGAGGTCAAAGGACACTGCGTAGAATGCTGGCTCTTACCTGGGTCTGTGGACCTCTGAGGGATCTGTGAGTGGCATCCGGGTCCATGAACTTGGATGGAAACAAATACGTTTTTATCTTCAAATATACAAGCATATTTATATCTCCACTAACATCTAAATGGAATTGAGCATTTCCTTCAGTCATGAATGTAGACAAAGGAAAAAAAAACCCACAGTAATAGCATATGACTTTCACAATTGGAAATCAGATATTTTCATATCAAATTACATTTGTTGCAGATATCCTGAAATGTTGTTTGTTCATCACTACTTAAAATTCCTGTTGTTACAGAACCTGACACTATATTGTGCGATTTGATGTGTTAATAGAGACACACATATAGTACTGTAGTGCAAGTTTTGTTTTTTATTAGTATTTTAAGTGTATTTCAATATGAGTGGTTTCCTTTGTAATAATATGTCTTTTATTGCAACAATTTTAAAACATTATTCTGAGAACGACCCTGTAGGCTTCACCAGACTGCCAAAGGGGATCCATGTACCAAAAGGTTTCGAACCCACGAGAGAGCCATGTAAGGCTATATTTGCAAAGTATGAGTAAGCTGTTGGAAAGTTGCGAGCAGGAGCAAACATGACTTGATCTGACATGTTTTTAACAGCTCACTCTGGCTCTATCAGTGACTGTGCTACATGTTTTATAAATCTTCATATTAAATAACTTTCCTGTTTCATGAAGTCACTGAGGCTTGAGGTCAAACTCGATTTGGTCAAAGTCAAACTCTCAAGAACTGTGCAGGAGCAGGAAATCAAACTCAGCTATGTTGGTTCTAAAGCCTTTCTCCTGTCTACACATTGCTGCTTCTCAAGGTTTACCACCAGGATACCCCCAGGGCACAGAAGAACAGACTTGTTACCCCAGTTCTGGGGACGTGGTCAAAACTAACTTCCACCAACATACAATTTCTTTGGACTGTTATATGTTACCTTAAAAATTGATGCAAATTTTTTATCCATTGTATTCCATAATGTATTCCACATGTATTTTGATACAAAATGGTTTTAACTTTATGATATTGTGAAATATATATTTGGTTTTCACATACAACTCCTAATCTCCAAAATGGTAAGTGTCTTTTTGTATGTGAATGATTTGGCCTCTGGATAGTGGGGGCTCCTGGATCCCTCTGGATGGGGGCTGGGAACCAACCAGATGACTAGAGAGTTGAAATTTTCAGTGTCACCACCCACCCCAAACTCCAGGGAAGAGAGAGGAGATAAAGGCCAAGCTGATCACCAGTGGCCATGATGTGATCAATCATGCCTATGTAATGAAGCCTCCCTAAAAACCCAAAAGGACTGGATGCAGATGAGCAGAACGTGTAGAGGTTTCTGGAGAGGAGTGAGCCCAGAGAGGGCATGGAAGCTTCGCGCCCCTTCTCACATACCTTGTTCTGTGCATCTCTCTCTCTATCTGGTGCTCATCGATAACCTTGATAATATCCTTTATAATAAACATAAGTACATGTTTCCCTGAGTTCTGTGGGCTGCTCTAGCCACTTACAGATAGTTTGACTTAAGATTTTTTTGACTTGATGACAGTGCAAAAGCCATAGGCATTCGGATGGGGAAGCAACCCCAACGGGAGTCAAGGAGCATCAGCAGTAGAACCCGTGGAGGGGATTGTGGGAACCCCTAATTTATAGCTGGTTGGTCAAAAGTATAAGTGACAACATACTACAGTTGTCCCTCAGAATCCAAGGGAGATTCGTTCCAGGACCGTCAGGAATACCAAAATCCACAGATGCTCAAGTGCCTTATATAAAATGGCACAGTATTTGCATGTAACCTATGGATATCCTCTGGTATACTTTAAATATCTCTAGATTACTTATAATATCTAATACAATGTAAATTCTATGTAAATAGTTGTTGTATTGTTTGTATTGATTTTTATTATTGTATTGTTATTTTTTATTGGGTTTTCCCCTAATATTTTTGAACCTTGATTGGCTGAATGCACAGATGTGGAAGCTGAGGATATGGAAGGCCTGCTGTACTTGTATCTGATGTGGGGGGCAGTCCTGTGGGACTGAGCTCTTAACCTGTGGGAACTGACACTGTCTCCAGGTAGCTAGTATTGGAATTGAGTTAAATTAAAACATCCAGCTGGTGTCTGCTTAAGAATCCAATGCTAAAAGATTGTTCTCTGGGGAGAAATCCCCACACATTTTGGTGACCACAGGTCACAGAAGTATTCTGGGTTGTGAGAGTATAGTATGAGACAGTGAGTTTGTTTTTT
>CAUYRT010021834.1:0-44222 GCA_963574885.1 Lepilemur ruficaudatus
CTGGAGGCTGGCAAGTCCCAAGACCTGCAGGGTACGTCCCCAAGCCGGGGACCCAGGAAGCTGACGGTGCGGTGCCAGTGTGAGTTTGAAGGCCCGAGAACCAGGACAGTTGATGGTGTAGCTGCAGGGTTAGAGCCCAGGAAGAGTCGACGTTTCCGTTTGAATCCAAAGGCAGGAAAAAACTGATGCCCCAGGTGGAAGGCAGCCAGGCAGGATAAATTCTTTCTTATTTAGCTTTTTTGTCCTATTTCGACCTTCACTTGATTGGTTGAGGCAAAAGACGTCCGTCTCTCTGACCAGCTGAGGGCACGGGCTTTCCCGGCGGCTGTGAGTGCGGGCCAGGTCACGTGGGCACGTAGGGGCTTCGGGTGGTCTGACTCAAGAACCAGCCGTTGGTGATGGACGGCAAGTCCCGGGGAGAGGCTAGTTAAGCCTGGTTAGCTTCACTGGTGAAGCCCAAAATGACCCAGGGAGCGGGTCATCTTGCAAGGCCGGTCACAAGACGGGGACGCCTCCCTTGCCGACATTGCTCAGGTGGCTCCGGCACCGTCGTCACAGCCTCAGCTCTCTCCCGAGAGGCACCTGCTTTTCTCCTTGGGTGCCGGACCCTGGCGTCACCTGGGAGCAACCGGCAGGGGAGACCGTGTGAGCGAATCCGGATGGCAGGAAGCACATCCGTCGTATCCCAGCTCCACTCCAAGGCTGAGCGCAACTTACCAGATTTGATTAAAGGATTTTATGTTTCGCTTGTTAGAGAGAGGGATTAAGCGATAAGGAGCTTTCCCTTCCTGGGCCCTGCACACTTGTCAGCAGAGGACAGCAGCGCTGTGGCGTCTCGGCTGCTTCTCTTGAAATGCCAGGGTCTTGTCCTTCATTTGTATTAATGAGATCAGCCAAAAGCGATTAAGCCTTCTGTGGATTTGCAGCCCACGAACTATTGAATATAAAAGCTGGAAGGGAGTTTAGAAAGAATCCCAGTCCAAAACCTCCATTTATAGATAACAGAACCAGAGAGGTTAACTGACCTGCCTGAGGTCACACAGCAAGTTCCAAGCAGAGCACTGAAGAGAACCCAGGTCTCTTGTCTCTTGAATTAGCTGTTCTTTGTGTCTCCTGTGGCCCCTGGAAATGGAGACTGAACCACAGGGACGAGCAGGTGAGCAAGGCGTGGGCTGAGCACCTTCTATTGAGATGTCTGTGCTCTGGCTCTTGCTGGATGAGATCCGTGGACTCTGAGCAGCGAGCAGCTCTGACGTTTTTCCAGGGGATGCTGAGGCAGTGGGGGCCTGGGAAAGTTACGGGACTATGAAACCGGAGAGAAAGGAAAGGGCACTATGGAAATGTGACAGAGAGAACGCTCCTTGGTGGCCAGTCCTCCAGGCAACGCGGATCTGTGTTTTGTGTTTCTGGTCCCATGAAACTGGAGCCAGGACAGTGAGAAGGCCCTGGACGAGGACAGGCCTCTGCTGGTGGCCCGGGGTCCTTTCTCTCCAGAGCAGACACCATGGAACCCAAGAGCTGCAGAGCTGGGAGGGACGCAAGGCCAAGGGTCACAGCAGGTCTGGGTCCGAGGTGGGACTGGACTGTGGATGCCCGGCCTCTGTGTCAGCCCCCGCGCCCGGGCTGCTGTGAGCAAAGACTCCCACTGGACGCAGGGGCTGATGAGGCTGGCGCCTGCAACCTGAGGTCCTCACGAGCATGGGAGAGTCTGTGTGTCTTGGGCTTGTCTCTTGAGACGGTGACAATTTCCTCCATTTCTGATTGCGTGAAGATCACGGCCATAGGGGCGTAGCTATGAAGAGACAGCACCTGCTTGGCTGGAAGCAGACTGACTCTTGGCAGGGGCGGGCACGATGCAGTATTCTGAGGGTATGGCCCACTCTGGGAGGGTAGGACGGGGACAGCCAGGAGTAATGGTGTCCCATAGGCAGAAGGAACAGGGACTATTTGGAGACACAGGCAGCAGCCAGTGGGTATCAGGAAGGTCTGGAAGCAGCACTAGCCCAGGCCTGGGGCCTCAGGGGGTGTGTGCAGCTCTCCTGCAGGTGGCTCTGTCGTCTGGATGGGAGGCGGCGAGAGACAGGTGCAGGCCCAGGCTGTTCCGGCCTCACTCTGTCCCTCTTTCCTTCTCGATGGGCTGACTTCAGGCCCAACAGCAGAGGCAGAGCAACCGCCTTTCTTGTTCCCACAATCACGTGAGATCCGATTCCTATACTAAATTTCTTTCTCTATACCACTCATATCTCTGATTGAACACTAACCAGTGTGTGTTGTTACTAAGTCCTTTTACAGCTTGTGCCACACGTGGAAATTCTATTTTGCTACTTAGGGTATCATGCCCCCTTAGATGTCACTTTCAAGGCTTACGGCATGAAGTGTGACTCTTCCTTCTTCCTTCCTGTTGGCTGATTTTTATTTATTAATTTTGTTATATATTGGAGGAGGGAGGCTCTGTGGTCTATTTCCCTCTGTTTCTCTTTCTTTCTTTTTGCCCAGAAGCCCAAGAATGAATCTCTCAGGGTAGATCTGCTCCCGTCCTTTCTGCGTTCTCTGCACAGCACAGGTGCCCAGCAGGTGCTTCTCCGAAGCGAGAGCGCCTGCCCCTCTGTGCTGAGGAGCTGTGGCACAGATACATCCACACGGAAGGCCCAGCTCGCCGGAGTTTCTGAGCAGATGCTGCTCAACACAAGCTGGATCGCAGGGCACCCTCTCACCAGCAAGTAGGCGCCGGGCCTTTCCTTACTCTCTCGGGTCCGACATCCAGTTTGCCTGGGGTGGTCGATTTGTTGGCTGGAATCCATGCAGACAATCTGAAATTGCACTAAAAGGTCATCTACTTAACCTTAAAATGTTGCCACTAATGAAAATATCCTGACTGTGTCCTTTTTATCGGATTGGACTCCCTGGACACACCACCTGTCTCGGCGGGGCCTGCACTGTAGCAGCCGGCCTGTCTGCATGGTAGGAGGGGAGGATCTGTCCTGCAGCCACATCCTCATCCCCGCCCTTCCGCAGCTTCCCCTTCGCTCAGTGGCCACGTGCCTGGCTTTGCATCGGACACTGAGGCAGGAGCTTCAAAGGACTCTTTGGATTACAAATAACAGAACTTTCAACTCAAACTCATTTAAATGATTTAATGATTTATTGAGCCATGTAACTGGGAAAACAATCCATCAGCAGATTGGATGTTAGGCCTGGTCCAATGAGGTTTCTGTCTCCCTTTCCCTGTGATCGCCTTAGCTTTGCCCCTCTATGTGACGTCTTTCTGGGGACTGGCTTGCCTCATGGACACAAAATGGCTGCCGGTAGCGATCCGGGCAACATGCTTCCTTGGGCATACACAGCAGGAGTGGGTGTAGCTTCCCTTTCCTTTGACGCAGGAATGTGTCACACATAATTCCCGACCTGCACTCTGACTGGGTCATACCTGAACCAGCAGCGGGGAAATGCCGTGTGCTGGTCACCTAGGCCCGAGTTAGGGACCCAGTACCCTGGCAAGGCAGATGCTGTTAACGGACTGGGAGAGACCAATCAAGACCCCTTGATCGAGCTGGGCATGAAATCAAAATTCCCAAACTGCATGGCAGTGAGACAGCGGGGAGAGCTGGAACGCGTGCTGGGAAGGCAACCGTGACTTCTACCAGATACGGATCGGGACTTGAATTGGACAGTAAAGATGGATAGGGTTTAGACATGGCAAATTACACAGTATTCCTAAACCCACCTGCCTTGTCCAGCAAGAACCCAAGGACAGACGCCTTTCCATCAAATTTCCATCCTCATAAGGTTGTTCAGGCAGTGCGTCATCGTGGGCAAGTCACAGGTGGGCAGAAGCCGAGGTGACGGACAGCAGGTGGTGCAGGTGCAGGAGGAGCAGAGTGACAAAACTGGACGGCTCTCGGCTGAGACAATGCCATTTCCCCGTCCAGAACATTACTTTGATTGGCCAATTACATGCTAGAAGATCAGATTGAATTCCACGCAGAAACACTTGGATGGAAATAATTGCAGGTAGAGTCATTTTATTAGTATTCCTAAAGACCCCTGATGAGGAATAATGATGGTAAATCATTAATAGATATTTTCAGCTGCTTTAAAAATTAAATCTGTTCCACAACGTGTTTCACAATTTTATAGCCATTATGCAGAGCCCTTTGGGATGTTCTCATAAAAGGCATTCCATAAATTTGATCTGTCCTTGTATTGCATTACATTTCACAGCAATAATCTGGCATTTTAGAAAGCTCCAAGGCATCGCCTCCTTCGGAAGGAGCCACGCAGGGAAGTGCAGGAGAACGGAAATTCGCAGGTTCCGCGCAAGGAGCCGCCATCCTTCCTCAGGGCGCCGCGAGGAGAGGGGTCAGCTGTGATCAGTGTTTCCTGGAGAGATTTATTCCACCGTCCCCTGAGGCTTCCTGTGGAATCTTACTGAGTATGTCTCTTCCTCAAGTATCCTCAACAGGATCTCCTCCAGAAAGCAGTGTCTTGCGTCCCCGCGGTGGGGCTGGGGTAGGACGGGCCCAGCACAGAGGTGGGGGGAGTGACGCATCCTGTGGGCTCAGCCTGCTGTTTGCCGTCACTGCCGCCTCTGCCACTCTGTTTCCATAGTGACCGTGATGCTCCACAGACCTCCCCGGGCATTTGAAATTTCAGAGACAAAACTTACAGAGCACTCATGAAGGGAAGGGAATGGAAGGGAAGGGAAGAGGAAGGAACTCCCTAATTTGTAGGGAGTTTCAATCATCTAAGCACCGTTTTAAATGTCGGTTGAAAAATCCAAGGGGAGTCAGCGGCATCGTGTAGTTCTAACCAGAAGGGCCCTGAGACACTGCTGCGCAGAAGACGTGGGAGTGAAGTCATTTACATTTGAAGCCTGATTTCTACATCGGTTCTTGGGACTGCAGTTGCCAAAGGGCCTCCGCTGCAACTAAGGAGGTTGTGGCCAATGAATCACGATTATTTTAAGATGAGATATGTGGGTACTGACTGACTGTGGTATTGCTTGACTTGGGTGATCAGCAAAGACTGTCAGTCTCTGTAGTGAAATGCTTTGATCCCTGGCCTCATTTCCATATCCGAGCCAGCTCTCACACAGATTTTATAGATTGAATGGAAGGATGAGTTCCCTTAAAGAAAGACCCTGTAATTTCACCACAAATATTTAAAGTAATATTCCCCTGCTTCCTTCACAGACAGGAGGCCATCCTCCAGAAGACGGCACTGAGGCGAGAGGAATGTGCAGAGCCCTTGAGGGCTGCTGGATGCAGGGCTGGGCCGACACCGATTCATGGCCTGAGCGGGGCGGAGCTGCAGAGGCCAGACGAGCCCTGGGGCTCTGCCCTCCGCCCGTCTCATCCCTCGCACCTGCAGACGCGCAATACGTTGTCACGCCCAGTGCCCCGCTGCGCAGCCGCTTCGTCTCCTGAAGCCTTGGCCTCTGCCTGCGCTTCATCCCACGGCTGTCGCGGCGACAATCTGCATAATCGTAATGCTGGTGCCTGCCACAGCCCACAAAGCCTCATTTCTCCCTGGCAAAGTGGTGTCTATGCGTTCTTCAAATGGGTGGCCAACGTAATCCCAGAATCCTATGTCGAGGGTTTCTTTCCTGGGGCCACCGCAGGAACTGTTTCTGTCATTTGACAGGAAGGAGATGGAACGCTCATTCTAGGTGACTGAATCGAGTCTAACAAAGGGACTGTTTACAAAGGTGAAGCCGTGGTTTGGGGGCATCAGCAGTGGGCCCAGCGGCAGCAGGGGAGCTGTCACCACCCTTGGTCAACGGGCAAGGGGAGGAAGAGTTGTCTGAACCTGGAGATGACGGCAGTGGAGGGAATGGGCTGCCGGGAGCCGTAGCCGTTGGTAAAGCACACGGGTGGCCGCGGCAACCCGGAGTAGGGAAGCCGGGAGTAACTGCTCGAGCCTCGCTCTCCTCCCACCTTCCGGTCTCCTGACAGTGCCGCCTCCCCGGTGGAGCCCAGCTGGAAGGCAGAGGGCTCTGGGGCCTGTGGCAGCACTCAGAGGCCAGCCCCCCGGGCCACGGGCTGGTGGGAGTGGGGAGTTGGTCTTGGTGGTTGGGGGAGGAAGATCCCAGCAGCAGAGGATTCGAGGATTCTTAGACTAATGCTGCACCCCCATGGGCATTTTCAGAAGCGTTCTTCAACAGGATGAGGACGATGTGGAGCCGCCGGGAGCTCACGGGAGTGCTTGCTCTGGGTGACCATCGCCGCGTGCTGTGGAGGGGAAGAGGCAGAGAACGGCCGTATTACACCGTTAGCCCTGAGCCTGAGTCATCACCTCTCGGAGCCTGGATTCCAGGTGAGTTTGGGGGGGCAAGATGCCGTGGGAAGGAGAGGCTTGGGTTAGGGCTAGAGTCAGGCCAATTCCAGGAGGCATGAGTGCCCTGAAGGTGATCCCTTGGAGTGAGGACGTCAGGGATGTGCTGAAAGGAAACTGAGGAGAACTCAGGGCTTATTTCTTAATTTCACCGACATGAACCCTTTAGAGACACTCCTGACAAAGACACACTCTTCAAGGCAAATGGAAGCAACAGCGAGGTATGTAAGGATCGACTGAAGGTTTGTGGCGTTAACATAGATGACAGGAGGAGGCTCTCGAAAAGAAGTTTATCTGGGCACAGGGCACTGCAGGGGGATGCGCGTGCCACGCCACGGTAAACCGCGTGCAGATTCACGGGGGAAAGGAAGACAGTCGTATTTTTTAAAAAATGAGGAGGATCCCATAATTACGTTGAAATAATTATTCTTGGCTACACGTATCAATGACAAGGTTGATGCCTGAGGTTGGACAGGCAGCTGCTGGGCAGATGTCCGTCCTTGCAGAAGTGTTTTTTGTGTAAGGTTGCGATGGCCTTTGTGAAAGATTTTGGTTTTTATAGTTTTTATTTTTTTGTTACCAGGCTTGAGCACCTCCTCATGGCCTTCCCGGCTCTGGATGTCAGGGTTTTCTTAGCGTTAGTGACGGACTCCATCCTGACCCTGGCAGCTTCCGCAGCGGGTTAACCGGCCCTTGCTTCCCCTGTACTTCTGTTGGTTATCCGAATGTCTTTCCTGCGCCGTCCTGTTACAACTTCCTTGATGACGCGGGTTTGTCTTGCTCATCTTTGCACCCTCGGAAGCACCTGGCACAGGGCCTGGTGAATGAGGTGTGCCGTAAATATTCCCGAGGGGCCCCAGACCCTCTGCGGGCTGCTGTCCCCGCTGTGCACACATCCAGCAGCAACCTTCAGGAGAGTGAAAGAAGACAGAACTTGAGTCCGTCCGTTGGTTTCCTGACAGCAGCTCTGCTCCGAGGATGGGGGGAAGGTTGAAATTCTTGGTGACGTGGGAGCCTGGCGATTACCGTCAGTATTGGAGGAGGTCCAGTGTTGTTTTCAGAGAGTCCCTGGGGCACATCTCACCCTCAGGCCAGTACTGTGGTCAATACAGACCGTCTTGTGAAATTAATCTGAGCTGTTCCACGTCTGATTTTTCCTATTCTCTCTTGTTTCTGCTTGGGCTGTGCTTCTGAATTCGTAATTCCCTCAGAAACGCTCTTTGCACCTTCTGGATAGTGACCCTTCCTCCACTGTCTGCTCCTGGGGCTGCATTATTTGAAGCATTATTTCACTGGATTAACTGGGCGTACCCACCCACTCTGACCTACATGTGATTGACGCTGCCTCTCCCCAGATCTGTCTTGCGAGGCCAGATGGTGGGAGTCTCAGAGCTGGGTCCCCATTTTCCCAATTCCTTGAGAGGCGATGGCCCGAAGAACTCAGTAGATGCCGAGCGATTTGTCATTCTTGGCTCTGTAGCAGGTGCAGTGAACTGGGGAGGGAAGCCAAGAAGTTCATTGCCACACCAGGTCAGGGGCTCCAGCAGTCTGTGGTGGGAAGGGTGGCCGTGGCGGCTTGCTCAGTGAGTCCCTGTTGGGAGGTAAAGAGTGGGGTGCATCTAAGGACCCTAAACTTCTGACTGTCCCTGCTTGTGTCTGGTCCCCACTGGCTCAGGTCTCTAGAAATCTTTGCCAGGAAACTCGACAATGTTCGTAGTCCAAACTTAACCGACCCTTAGGGTTTTCATGTGTATAATGTGGAGGGGATTCAATGATCTCTCAGGTCTTTTACAGCTTTTAAGATTCTGTGATTTCTTTGCAGCCCACACCTGGTTCTCTGACTTCTTCCATGGAATCGCATGAGCCCTCACCTGATGGAGAAGGCAATGCGTTGGCGAGGAAGTGCTCTGGGCAGAGCTTGGCTTACACACCCTCAGAAGGAGGAAGACAGTCTCCCATGGGCAGGAATGCACTTTAAGTGTATTAGAGCTTGTCATGTCCTGGGAAAGTGACAAATGAGATTTAGTGCTGTTCCTGATGCCCGACGCTGTGTTGAGAATGCCGTTGTAAAGAGCTCTCTCCAAAGCCTGGAGCCAGATAATTATTATCTTCTTACTTCAAGACCTCCAAGAATGAAAGCTTAAAAACGCATGAATACGCTTTGGTTTTGCCATGATTTGATGGGGCAAGCGGGAAAGAATCCTCAAAATGGATGATTATGTTTTACCGTGAGGCAGGTGACATCTCTGTAAAAGGGGAGCCTCTCCCCACCGCCCGCCCTCTCACACTTACGCACGCGGAGATGCCGCCGCGAGGTCAGTGTGCAGCGGGCCCCTCGGGAACCGAGCCGGCTGTGGCACTGTCGTCCAACATTGTCCAGCGGGGAGAAGCACAACACGGGGCTTTGCTGTCCGCCAGCTTCAGAGTTGAACCCAGGCTCTAATACTTACTTGCTGTGTGATCGTGAGCATGTTATTTAGCTTATATGAGCCTCAGTTTCTGCTCCTAGAAAGTGGGCATAATGATACTCATTTCATAGAATTATTGTTGTATGGGTTTATATATTTAGACAGCATTCACTGGCTGTATGTGTGTTATGTACCAGATACAGGCACCAGGTGATTCTGTGTATGCTATTCCCCCTAGAACACCGAGGCTATATGTGGCTTGTTCCCCTGTCTTTCTCTCTCTGCCCATCTAGCCTATCTGTCTTAGCTTTCCATATACCCACCCATCCATCCGCTCATTAACCCGTCCATCCTCCCATCCTCCCATCCATCCACCTGTTCTAAATGCCAGAGACACCACGACTAATGAGATAAAAATGCCTTGAGCTGGCAGTGAGGACACCAGTGTTCTGCCTGCTCTGCCGTAGAGACAGTGCATTCAGTGACGGAGAACACTAATGTTGGAGCCAGAATGCCTGGGTTTAAATCGTGGCACTGCCACTTACTAGTCGCATCATCCTTGGCAAGTTACTCGACTGCACTGCGTCTCTGTTTCCCGTCTGTAAAGTGGGGGAGATGACAGTGATAATTCACGAAGTTAATGGTGCACACAGTGTTTAGAATGACGCCTGGCATGCAGCACCTGCCTGCCATGTTATGAGGAGACCTTGGGCCCCTGCGCCAGTAGATCCAGATTGGGGTTTGATGAGGTAGGCCCGGGTGTGAAACCTGGTTTCTCTATTTACCTGCCTTGAACTCTTGAGAAAATCATGGTACTTACATTTTCAGAGCTTCAGTTTTCTCAATTAGGGATTTTGGTTAAATTTACAGCTCGGAAATCGACAGCATAATCTAGAGGAAAAAGCACAGGCTCTAAAGTAAGAAATCCTGGATTTGAGTGTTGGCTCTAACTTCTGTGATCTCAATCAAAATACTCGGACAGATCCTCTGAGGGTTTTTTTCCCTGTAAAATGGGAATAATAATTATATATCTCACAGATTTTATAGCGAAAATAAAGTAAAACAATATATTTGAAACGTGTCAAAGTAGGAAGCATACCACAAATTCTAATGCTTAGAAATGTCATGGTTCCTTTTCCTGCAGCTGTGGGTGGAGGCAGAGATAAGACCCCAGGAGCTTTGGCCCAGTGGGCTAATCTCTCGTCTTGACTCTGGGCTGTGACTCCCCAGCGGAGGTGCCTGCAACCCAGGGCCCATGACGGCGTGCTAGAAGGGTCTTTCTTGGAGGACCAACTTTCCTCAAAGGTTTGGAAAAATCCATTCTTTTGTATTAACTACCATGGAATGGAATGTACATTATTCATAAGTTTTCTTTTTTTACATTAAAATACGAGACTTCAAGAAAGATTTGTGATTGTGGGGCGAGCTGCTTCTTTTTCTGTTTCCAGAAAACCATCATCTTGAATCGCTTTCCTCCGATTGGTGGTATTTTGGTGAAAGAGTTGGAAAAGTACTGACGGTAGTTGTTCACCACAATTAGCACGTTTTCACCCTGAATTGTAGACTTTATGCAGTATTTCATCGTAAGAGTAGGGTGCGTTTTCCTCAAGGTCTAGAAACTGTCTTGGAGAGAAAACTCTATCAGCCAGGGTAACCTTGACTGTAAGTCACAGACAGTCCCCAGCTCACGTTGGCTAGTACAACAGGGAATTTATTTTCTCATACGCTGGAGGTCAGAGGAAGGGCAGCCTCTGGGTTTGAAGATGAATTATGTCATTAGGGGCCCAGGCTTCTTTCCAGATGCTTCACTCTGTAGCACAGTTGGTGACAGTGGCTACCTGCTCCCTTATGTCCACCCGGCAGGTGGGGGCTGGGGGCAGATAGTCAGAGTGTGAACCTGAGACACTTCTCACCAACCACAGGATAGAAATCCTGGGTTGTGCCTCCACCTCCAGCCCCGTAGAGTCAGGGCCACCGCACAGAGTGTGTGCAGGTGAGTGTGCAGGGAAGGAAGAGGGCGGGATGCATGTCGGGGAGACAGTTGTCAGCATCTGCTTCAGGTGTCCTCCGGGGAGACAGAGTAAATGAGCTCTCAATGCCTTGTCTAGGACTTTTGGGATTTTACCTTCCAAGTGAATTTTGGCCTATGGTCCTAATACAAAGTTGGTCACTGTGGTTGTGATGTCAAATACCTTGATTTCTGGCTTATTTTGCTGTAATTTCCCTCACTCAGAAGATGGAGGAGACCATGAGAGGAAATGTTATTCCGATAACAAATTAAGAGCTCGCTGAGAGCAGAGGGAACCTGGGGCAGTTGCCTGTGCCTTGTGAAATTCACAAAAGCCAAGAGAGGGCATCGCCAGACATCCTCCGCCTTAGGAAAAGCTTAGGGAAGCCGACTTCAAGTTGAGGAAGAGATCTGTGTGATCACTAGGTCAGAGACTTAACAATAACGTATACCTGAAGGGGAAAGAAAAATGATAGAAACTTGAAGTTCTGGCAATGTGATTGTGAGAGGGAACACGGTATAATGCAGAATGTGGGCCTCGGAGTCACTTTTCATCGTGAACCTGAGCTCTGCAACCTTCCAGTTTTCTCCTCTGTAAAGCAGGAATGATACCCACTTCTTAGGAGAATTAGAGAGGATGTGTGTTAAGTTCCAACAACACGTGGATGAAGAAGAAATGGTAGTTCTTAATGCTATTGACCCTAAAAAGTAAGAAAAGGGGAATATAGCTAAAGAAATTTATGTACACTTGTTGATGCAATAAAAATGTTAATAGCACGTGTTCATGAGTCAGGGAAGGGGCACAAAATCCGGAATGAATATCAAAGAATGACTTGAATTTTTTAAAAACCAGTGTCAGTACAGGCCAAAATGCCATGAAAAAATATTTAGGATATCAAAAAGGCTTTTAAAGACAATCTGTGTTTGGAGTATGATGAGGAACAAGAGCGGGACAGGCCCGTGGCTTAGCTGATGGTAGCAGATGGCAGAGGACAGGGGAGCCTCCGAGGTCCTCGCTGCTGTCTGCTCTCAGCTGGGACGGAAACAGCAAACACCAGACACAGGCAGAAAGAACAAGGTGGGTGAGAGTCAGTAGGAAATGTCTGGCCTGCTTTAGGTGAGGGTATCTGCAAACCCAGGAAAATTATATCTAGGAAACAGAGAAAACTTGAAGGACAGTCAATTGGCCAGTTCTCTAGATGCTTCTAGTTAGGCTGTTCGTATTTGTTTATTGGCTTAAAGAGGGAAAAACAAACGCTCCTCAAAGTGCAAGTCCAGTGAAATTAATGTGTGGGTGTGCCTGCTTAAATATATTCATAATCTTATATACACACACATGGACGTATTATATACATGTGTGGTTAAAAGTCAACAGGCATGCTAAACCATGTATGACAAACTTGAGTTTAATCTCCCCAACTATAGCCTCCCTGTTCTTCTTGATTAATTTTTGATTGGTTCTCCCACCCTCTCAGGAAGAGAAAGGCAAACACAATACTCAATCTAGAAAGAACTTGTGGAACCGTTCCAGTGCAGACTACTCTTTCGTCCTTCAGGGTCCAGTCTGGGCTGCCTGGAGCTCACTACGCAGATTTCCTCTGGCTCGGCAGTGCCTGTATTTGGGATCTGTGGCTATGCCTTATTTTTCTACCACAGCTTATGACCCACATTCCAATCCCTTAAGCAAATAGAAATGCCTTCATGGCAATCCTCCTGGGGGGCATTTACCCTTCAGCTTCGGTACAATCTGGAACCCAGGTGCTTATCTCCAAAGGATGTAAGAGCAGACTGATAGAGCAAAGATAGTGTAAGATTATCTATCCGTCTATCTATCTTCCCATCTAATCTACTGGGAGAGAAAAAGAGAGAGAGACACAGAGACAGAGACACAGAGGCAGACACACAACACACACACACACACACAGAAAGTGTGCTAAGCACAGGGTTTGCCTTTGATACACAGCAGTATCTCATATACTTTTGGAAAATAAATATTGTTCAAGTTGCTTTATATAATACGTCAAGTGGCAGAATATAAAAAAGCATTTACTCCTGGATTTAAAAAAATGATCAAATTGGGTTAATACCTTGATTAACTGAAATACTGTTGACATTTGGATTTTTTTTTTTTTTTTTTTTGCTTAACCCAAGGATGAGAATCATTAATTTTTTCTGTCTGCAAATTCTATTTACTCTCCACCACACAACAGGCACTATTTGCTAAGGGGCTGGAAATGCAGGGGGAACAAAAGAAGTCCTTGTTGTTGCGGCTCTTACTTTCAGTGGAAAGAGAGACACTAGACAAAGAAGGAAAATAAAGACGGGAGGAGATGGCCAGGGCTGGTGTGGGGACGGGTTGCCTTTTTACGTGCAGTGATCGGGAAAGGCGTCGGTGACCATACGGCCTGAGGAAGGGAGGGAACAGTGATGTCTGAGGGGCGTGGGGCCCCTCGGAACCACAGTGCAGCCATTTGTGAGACTACCTAACGCGTCATGTTTCTTGATGGACACTTAGCCGTTTCCCCCCAAAATATAAAAGATCGGTGAGTGGATTCCCACCTGTATCTTTGAGCTTCCTAAGCTGTTAGCCACTCCCTCTGCTTGGCATATTTAAGCCAGGTAGTTTCTTTTTTCTCTCTCTCTCTTTATTCATCTCTTTACAGAAACTATGCAGGTGCTAACAGCAGAGAGGGAAGAGAAACCACAGGCTACTAAAAGGAAACGAACATGGAAATAAATCAGTTCTCAGACGTTTGCTGTGTCCAGGGCACCTGTGCGGTGACTGCACAGCTCCAGTTTCCAAAAGGCCCATCTAGTTCACTTTAGCAGACGTGGGGGCCTTTGTGCTGGGCGGACTTGGATGCAAGGATGAATAAGACTTTGTCCTTGCCCTTGCACATTCACTGCAGCCCAGGAAAGGAGGCTGACACGGGTCTGAGGCCACCGTGTGAAGCGCTGCAGAAGGATGCAGCGCAGGCAGTTGAGCCTGCAGGGAAATCCACGAAGCTTCCCATCTTAAGCTGAGCTCCAGCCCTACTGCCTGCAAATTGTTCCTCCTACTTCTAAACTCTTAAAAAGTTCACGCCAGTATCTCTTCATCACACTGGGTTGCATCATGGTTTTCTGTATCCTAGAGAGCTTTGGCAAGTTCTTGCCTCTCTGTTTTAGTTTCCTCATCAATAATATGAGGAGAGTGGTTTGTGTATCGTAGACTTGCTGTGAGGACTGGATGAGCTGGTTAATTAGAACACTTAGATTAACACTCGCCAAATAGTATCCAGTTCATTGCTCCTGCTGCGGTTTGCCATCAGAGTTTTCTCTCTTCCCCTCGAGACACAGCCTGCGGTGCTTTGGGGTGCAGGCTTGAGGAAATAGGTTTGGAAGGGGGAGTTAGAAATTACAAAAAGATAAGCTTCCCTGACTTTGAGCCTTGCCTAGATTATGCCTGTGACCTAGGTCTGCAAAGCATTCTATTCATATTGCCTGGTACGTATTCAACTCCGGAATCCTGCAAATGACTGAGTTTACGGTGCTGCTAGGACATCTCGTCATCATGTTTGAGCCCAAGTACCCAGATTCGGTAGAGTTGACGTCCCTGTATTAGACTCTGAGTCCTGCCCTCTGACCAACTATGGGTCCAACCCTTCTTTGCTTTGTCCTGGATCTCTGGGAAGGGGTCAGATTGATTGTTATGATAAAGGAGAGAGCCTGGGAGCTCAAACTCACGGCCTGTCAATTGATAACAACAGCTGATTTCTGTTGAGCACTTAGCATGTGCAGACACAAACAATCTAAGTTCTCCACCTGTGTCAACTTCTTGAGTATTTACAAAAAACTTGTGAGGCCAGTAGTATCACGGTCTCTGCTTTACAGATGACGAAACTGCGTGCAGAGTTTAAGTCATGTGTACACACGGTAAATGGCAAAACCAGGAGCCGCACTCAGGCGGTATGGCCCCCCTCCCTGAGTCACCGTAATTCTGAGTTTTGAGTTGGTTCTTTAGTATGACGCAACAGGTTTGCCTCATGTACAAAAACCAATGGAAAGTTTCCACCTGTTTCCTGGCACTTGAAGAAAAGTGTCTCTTTTTCTTGAAGTTGGCCTTGAAGTTTGCTCTTAATAGAAATGTAGAAACTTCCTATTTTAAGTTAGTCCTTTACGGGTTTCTGCTGACGAACAGTTGGACAAAAACAACGTGATGAGGTAAGACTCAAGAATATTGCCAACTTCTGCTGTAGAACATTTGCTTGCAGTGCATGGGTTATCGCCCTTGCACATAATTACATATGGGATGCAAATGTGTAATTCTGTGCTTCTTGACGATAAGGTGGTCGTCAAGAGTATTTCTTTGGTCTTTGGAGTTTTGAAAACATGATGCTTCTCAGAAGTGGTCTAAGTACATTAGAGTCAATTTCGAGTGTAACTTATTTGGCGGGGGGATACATTCTGACACCAGCATTTCCTTTTTGAAGATAACAGTGGCAAGCCGTTCCTCAATGGATCAGTGTTGCTGAGAGTGTTTTGCATTCTCATTTGGCTTGATTAACTCACCAGGGCCCAGCACAAGATTCCAAGATGCAGTTAGCTTTTTGGTTTCAAATCTACATCAAAGAATCTGTGCAGAAAACATTCAGCTCCTTTTTGCAAATACATGGTGCAAGGCAGTCCTGCAACGATCACCTCTAGCTTTCAAGGAACAAAAGTTATTTTTTTTTTTTAGTGGGATGTACTTATTTCTTCACTCTTTAGTGATAGTTTAAAAACAAGCTGTGTGCTCACCATTGAGGTCTGTGAGAGAGACGTGTCTCCTTTAAAGCTGCGCTTCTCAAACTTTAATGTGCGTGTGACTTCCCCGGGAGCCTTGTTAGAATGCAGATCCTGGTCTCTAACAAGCTCTGATGATGTCGCTGCTGGGCTGGGGACCCCCTTTTCAGCACTAAGACACCAAAGTGCTGCTCTGCCTCCCTGTCATCTGAGTTTCCAGGAGTTACCAGCCTGTGAATAAAAAGGCAGCTACTTAAGCATTAATCCAAGTAGATGCCCCTTAGTCTTGAGGTCTTGGTACCACTTCTTTTGTGGGTTCGGTTGTCTCCCCAAAGATAAGTCCTAACCCCCACTACCTCACAATGTGGCCTTATTCAGAGGCTCTTTACAGATGCACTCAAGTTAAGATGAGGTCATTAGGCTGGGCCCCCATTCACTATGACTGGTGTCCTAATAAAAAGGAGAATTTGGGCGCAGAGACAGACATACAGAGAGGGAGGATGACATGCTGGGAGACGGCCACGTGGAGATGAATTGGGTGGTGCGTCTCCAAGTCAGGGAGGGCCAAAGACCGCCAAGAAACCGCCAGAAGCTGGGAGGGGCATGGAACAAAGCCCCTCTCACAGCCCTTAGAGGGAACCAGCTCTGCTCATCCCCTGACCTTGGATTTCCGGCCTCCAGTGCTCAGAGGACGCGAACGCGACTTCCCTCCCGCAGCACCGGCCTCCCCGGGAGCCCTCACCCGACTGCAGGTGGTCAACCTGGGGCCCGACAGGAAGCCCCGCAGACAGCAGTGCGAGGGGAGCCGGGGAGGGGGGGGTGGCGCGGCGAGGCCGGGCGCTGGGGCTCCCGCGGAGGCCGGACGGAGGCTGGGGCCGCGCCAATCCCGGGCTGGGCGCCGGGAGGAGCGGGCGCCGCTCCGGGGGGGCAGGACGTGGTGGACGCGGAGGAGACACCCGGCTGGGGACTTTGAGGTACGGTGGGTGTGTGCGCCGCAGGGGCTGTCCTCACGCTCGCCTGTGAATGGGACATCCATCCAGGCCGGGCCCGGAGAGGGCCGCTGTCGGCAGCGGGGCCCTGGCCGTCCGGGGGGCGAGGACGGGGAAGGGCGTGCGGGACGCCCTCGTGGCGGAGGCCTGGGGGTGACCTTCAGCGTGCGTGGGGTGTGCACACGTGCGGTGAGCGCGAGGGCGTCTCTGGCAGGGGCAAGGTGGCCGGCCGGGTGTGCTCGGGGAAGAGCCGCGGACCGTGCCGGGGATGAGTTCAGAAAGATGGGTTAACGCATAGCACAGAGGCCCTTGAAGGCCCTTTTTCCGTGTTGTTCCCACTTTATCTTCAGACCACGGGAGGTCCGTTCTCTATTTTGTTATCTGTTCTTTGTGAGTGACGCACCGCCATGGGTTGAATCCCCTAGAACACACGCTGAGGTTTGCATTCAGGGAGTCTGGTGGGAGGAGGCGGTGGTCTGCTGGGCACAATACCTGTGGGCTGTGAAGGAAATGGGATTTGGCAGAAGAAGAAATTGCAGCAGAGGCCTCAGGTTGACCTTTAAGAATTGTCCACATTGAGGCATAGAGGACAGGCCTTTGTTCCCTGCACCAAACCATCACTGGACACAGGCTGTCCCCAGGGAGAGGGTGTGACTTAGGAGAGTCACCTCCCACTGGTCTAGAATACGTCCCGGAGGTGGGTTTAGCAGGAGGCTGTGATGTGTCTATCTGGAGGAATGAGCGCCTTGTTTCCAAAGAGGGAGCTGGGCAGCACCCTCCGGTGCAGGGAGTAAAATAATCATCAGAGCTGAGAGGTCAGTGCGGGAGGATGTTGCTCGAAGTCCCTGGACTGCAAATTGTTACCAGTCCTTGATGAGATAAGGAGCTTGCATCCAAGTGTAAAGCAACACAATGCCTCCTTGGCTGAGAAAGTCTCACTGTGAAAAACAAGAAGGCTGAACTAGATGGTGTTGACTTACGCTCCAGTGCAAAGTGCTCACGAACTGAGACAGTTTGCAGAACATAGCAGTCAGCAAGCCACACTGCGGGTGGCCGTGCTGCAGAAAACCTACCTCTGTTCTGTCCTGCAGGAACGTCACTCTGGGTCATTTCCTTATCAGCTGCATTTGTGATGTTAACCTTTTTTTTTTGGACTTCTAGAGTCTGGGAGATAAAACTTTGCTTACTCTCTGCTTTGCTAACAGACCTTGTCTTTTTTTCCTCCCCAGGGTGGGGAGGTTGATTCATCTCAGTAGATCTTGTCAGATTGTGTCTGGCTACGTATATTTGGTCTTCCCAAATGTCCAATCTTTGTCAGCTGAGAAATATTTGAAGTGCTGACAAGGCTCTTATGGACAACTCACCTATCATTGCAGAATCTGCAGGATTAATTCTTCTTAATTACGTTAGTGCTGGGCCATCACTCAAGTTTATTGATGCTGTCTGGTTGTGTCTAGAAGATTTATAAGTATCTATATTCACCCCACACAGAAGGGACCACGAATAACTGGGCTATCCTGTCAGTATCTTTTCACGTGAGACAAATGTTATATTCATACAATTATCATTTAATAAAGAAATCTCTTTAATAAATAAGCACTTGCTTCTCTGAGTTTCCTCTCTAGGGTCCTGGAAGGAGAGTTTGGGAATCTGGGATTGTCTTTGCAATTCTGGTTCCTTTTCTCCCTCTAGCTGAGTTAAAAACCCACCCTGCAGGCAAAGAGTTTCATTTTCAGGCCAAGAAATATTCTTGAGAATTCTATAAAAGTCCATCAGGCAGAATTTAATCATTTTTATGTACATGGCCTTTGGCTGTCACATCATTGAGTATGAAGTGACTGGATTTCAGATAATCAGAGGGAAATAGAGTGACACTAGAGTCATGGACTCATGAAAGGTTGTGTCTGAAACGAACCTGGCTGGGTCGGATATTTCTTTGTTCAGGGTGCACATCACTGTTCTCAGGGACTGTGGCTCTGCAAGTCTAGAATGATGTTCCGGTGTCTGCATAGCTTTTAAGCTCTGCAGGTGTTTCCTGTGTTCATCTAGGTTTGAAAACCATAGACAGGTTACTCCTCTCTTAATCTAGAGGGGGAGGGAGCCTGGATGTGAAGGGTCAAGTACCTGCGCTGAGGGGCGGCCTCCAAGTTTCATCAGCAGGATGTTAACCCAGCCTTGGGGAAGGGACACAAAGCCAGAGGTGGTGGCGTTGCCAACCTAAATGTTCTAGCAGTAAGCGCTGGACTGGAAACTCTGTGACAAGCCCTGGACCAGGCTCTTAAATGCATCCTCTTTCAAAGTCTTCACTCTAATTGTATAAGGAGGTATCGTTATCGTCACTGATACACAAGAAAACTGAGACCCAGAGAGGTTTAATATTTTGACCAAAATGATGTAAGTAGTAAGCAGGAGTCAGGGGTTGAACCCAGGCTTCTGGCTGGAGACCTCTGTTCTCAACCTCCCTGCTGGAGAAAGGAGGACCAATTAGGAGACTTGCAGAGGCCGTCTGTAGTTCCCTGTGGAAGGCAGGTTATGTAATGTATGTGTGCGAGCACCCATAAAAGTCCAAGCATGGTGGTTGGTAGATTGAATATAATTCTCATTGTGCAAGAAAAGAAAGCAGAAGATAGTAAAATGGGGAGGAAAAGAAGGGTTAGGGAAAGAAAAGTGGGGGAGAGTGATGCATGACTGACGATGGAAGAAGAGTGTGGTCAGTGGGGGTGTACTACTAGGCAAAGACAAAAAGCCCCAGTCCCGAGTGCCTGGCCGGAGCGTGGCTATGGTGTCACGTTGACGGTGGGAATTGTAGGGTCGAGAGTAGCTGTAATCTGTGCCTGTGGATTCTTCTGAAAGAATCAAGCCAGATTGTATAGTCTGAAGAAGAATAAATATGGTGATTTGTCCCTGAATTACTTTTCCCAAGGTGTCAGCAGGTGAGGAAGCTGACGTTTGTAACAGGCGACGAAGAATCGGGCTCAGAGCTCCGCCTTTTAGACTAGATGCCCTCTAGCATCACCTTGTTTGCATTTTCCCCAAACTCATTTACTCCAGGTTATTAGGTATAAATGTATTGACGCCTGGTTTATAAAAATGACCAGTCTTTACACATCCAGACTTCAACATATAATCTGGAATGGGAAAGTTCCCACAAGTGAAGAACCATCATACAAAATATGTTGAACTTTAACCAGTCTTGAAGATTTAGGATCTTCTCTAGGGCATTAAGACTTGCTGAATACCTGGTGTTCTCCAAAGCTACGGGGACTGTGGTTATAGTTAATTTCATTCTCAATGACCCCAGATCGCTGAACTTTTTCAATTCTGTCTGCTTTTGATATTTCTGCCTCTTTTCTTACAGTTATATGTTTTAAAAGCACATTTCCCACCATTGGTGAACCTGTTTTTTCCTGCATTCTCCCTCTCTAATCTGCTTTTAGATAATGAAGATTACAATATTAGTTATATTTTATGCACTATTTTAAGGTAATGGTCTCTGTCAGGGCCCACAGGTTATTCTATTCTTTCCCTGTGAAGTGAGTTTCTGACAGTCATTACACAGTTATCTCTTAAATAAAATGAAACACACTGCTAGAAATTTAAATAGCTTTTCATCTGAACACATTGCTTCCAAAGGAGGAATCAAGGTAATTATCCCAGTTGAGAGCACACAAATCATTATTTAATTACTTGTCTACCTTCCCTGCTAGATTATAACTCCATAAGAAAAAACTCTTGGTGTTTGTTTTTCTCAACGCTTAATTCCTATTCCTACTTTAACAAATTTATTCATGGCTACTATGTATCAGGTGCTCTTCATATAGGAGTGAAAAGAAAGTCCCCACCCTAATAGAGTTTACATTTTCTAGTTGTACCCCCATAATATGCTGAAATAAAAAATAAATAAACATGGGGTGTTGACCCATTTCCTCATTCATCCTTAATTCTTTCTGCCCTCTGGTATCAAAATGGATTCAGGAAGGCTCTTGTAGCCAGCCCAACAAACACCACAGGCTTCTGTCTCTGACCCAGAGGGTTAGTGCTTCTCCCCCTCAGGGTGTGTGCCACCTAGTGGGGAAAATTTTCTGCCTCACTGGCGTCTGCAAAGACAGCTGGATCACCCCTTTCTCTGGCCCAGTTTTCACCGAGCATGGCAGCCTTCTCTGTGCATTACGGTGGGAGCAGAGATTCTCATTTTTGCCTGGCACGGACTTTCCATTGCTCATTGATATTCTCCTTGGATTTTATTGGTTTCAAGGTAGAAAGGGTGGCAGAGAACATTGCTATACTATATTAAATAGAAATTTAATTTTTGGAAGGTTTAATAACTTTAGTACAATTTTAACTGAAAAGAGTAGATCTTGTGTTCACATTAAAAATTAATAAAGTATATTTATAAGAAGGCACCTGAGCTTATGATTAACATTAAATTAGAATTAAATGACATATTATAACATGCAGTGCTGGTAAAGGGGAAGCCCAGGGGGTGGGCACTGGTGATGGGGTGTCACATGGGGACGAGGCAGCCTGACAGGTGCAGATGGCCCTGCCCCGCTTTCTAGACTAGACACAGCCTTGGAGGATTGAAAATCCAGGACACGCCAGAGCCTAAGTATCGAGTTCTGTCACACGACTCATCTTTCTGTAGACACTGACACCTTGATCACGTGGGGTCATTGTTACTTCAGAACAGCAAAGAGTCCTTCAGACTCTGTTTAGTAAACCGAGGAAGAATTGTATGTGTCTCCGCTGTGTGATGATTCTGATCTTGACAAAAGTGATTCTCACAGAATTCATTATTATTTTTTTAAAGCTAAACTAAAATTAAAAGTTTAAGCCACTGGTGCACAACTCTGCTGGGATGTGTCACCGGAGCAGGGTGTGAGCGGAGCCCTGGCAGGGCTGCAGCCTGAGCAGACAATCCCTGAACGTGCGGGTGGGGTGGCGGGTGGGAGGGGCCAAGCGGTAGGGGCCTGGTTCGGACTCGCTTGTGTCCAAATCCAGTCGTTTCCGCCACACTCCTCCTGCTCTGCTCCTCTTGCCCAACGTGCAAAAAGAAGGAAAAAAAGTGTCTTAGCAGTCCTGAGCCCAATTGACCGTAAGATCCCAGAAATGAATTACTCTTTCAAGTATGCTTGGGTGGTTTTAGTGCTCAGACAAGTTTGAGAACCACGGTCACAGATGAGACCCCTTCATTTACTGTCCTTCTGTGTCCCAAACCCCAAAACTCCACCGCCGAACCCTGCAGAGTCTGCCACCTCAACGTACTTGAAACAGAGCCATCCCGGCACCCTGATACACAGACTCCATCATATCACCCCTTAATTTCTCCATCAGCCTGTTTTCACACTTGTACTGCCACCTTCTTTTGTATCTGACTTCCTTTCTCCCTTCAAGTGTCAGCTCACGCCGGATCACTTCCTCTGCGGAGTGAACCGAAGCCCCTCTCTGATGTAGCTGCCTCTCTCCTATGTTCCCACTGCACCCCGAAAACCTCCATCTTACAGCGCTGCACTTTTCCTGCTAAATCCCCTTTTCTCTGCCCCAGACAGAGAGGACTGAGACACACTGCATGGGCTTCTTATTGCCAGGGACATCCTCGTGTCTAGCAGGCAGTCACTAAGTGGTGTTGAGTAAAACCTGAGTGGGTGCTTCGGGGCTTCTAGCTGGAGTGGCAGGGACAGGAAAGGTGGGAACTGAGTGAGCTCTGCTTGGAGAACAGGCAGTATGGGCACGAAGGAAGAAAGGGCTCTGAGGAGTGGAGCGTTAGGAAGTTTTGTCTCTGGAAGAAGCAAAAGCAGGGCATGCTCTGGGCTCCGGCATTCAGGGCACCCTGGTCAGCCTGGAGGATTCGCAGAGGCTGGAGAGCACTGAGAGAGGAAACCCCTCGACGCTGCAGAGTGGAGTTCTAATGTGCAGCGCGGTGTGGGCACCCTGGCTGCTCCATCCTCTTTGCTACTGCCGTGTGCCCATCCCCTTTGTCTGTCTGGCTTAGAGCAAATAGGTTTAGCAAATATAAACAGAGGAGGCCCACTTAAGTTTAAATTTCAGGTATATGATAAAGAAATTTTTAGTATAATATTTTGGATATATTTATATTAAAAAGTTATTCATTGTTTGTCTGAAATTCAAATTGAACTGGGCAGCCTGTATTTTATCTGGCACTTTAGCTGCAAGCAGCTCACAGCTGTGACCGCCTTCAGATGACAGTCCTTGGACTAGGGGCTGCCTGGTCCTGCAGAGACCCAAGGTGTCTGGGGCTCCCATCTCCTGGGGACCGGCCAGAGCCAGGGACTCACTGGTGAGACAAGTGCAGAAGCCCAGCAGCCACTCTTCAAGACGGGACAAAAATCCGAGACGCGTTTATATTCCAGGGCTGCCTGTGGGATCAGGCTGAGGCTGGCGCGGCAGCTGGCATCTCACCCTGGCCCGTTGCTCCCACTCCCCTTTCCTCCCCATTCCACTCTCTTGGTGGTCTCTCCCCATGAGCACTTCCTTAATCCGTCACTGGAGTCCAAGCCCTCTGCTCAGGGTCTGCTTCTGGGGAGCCTGAGCTAAAACACAGCAGAGTGCAGCAGAGAAGAGCTTTAGGACTAAAGTCTAAAGATGTAGGGTGTTCCATTGCTTAGAAATCATGTCTTGGGCTAATATTTCTGAGCGTTTTGTAAATGAGGCTAGTCTATGCCATTGCTTGCATCACCTCTTCGTTACACTGCGGTAGGGCAGGGATTCCTACCCCAGGGTTGTAGGGATGGATAGACACCTGCACTTTGACACTAGAGAGTCCATGACACAGGCTTGCAGCCTGGGGGGAGCATGCCACATGCCACGGAGGCCACACAGGGGTTGTGCTTGGGAAGAGAGTGGTGAAGCGGTGGCTGTAGGAGGTGAGCTTTGTAGTAACAAGGGGGTGACATGTCCCTGGCCCCCGAAATTGGCTTGTCTGAGTAATTCCCCAGGCTGGTGGGGAACCGAAAGCTGCTAGCCACGGATAAGCAGGCCCTGCGCCTGGTCCTCGTGGGGAGGCGGGCTGACTGGCCACAGGGCCTTCTCTGCGGGAGCGGGTGGGAGGGGACTTGGAGCTTGGCTGTTTGAGGCCTCCCAGTTTTACCAAATGTCAAATCAGCCTAGGATATTGAGTATTAATTTCAGGCCTTACATCACAGCTGTTCCTTCCTCAGAAGGCTGTGGAAATGACAAAGCTGAGATCACAGTGTAAAACCAGAAAGCTCTTCACAGACAAAGTGTCGTGGGGAGGAGAGCTGGGAGCTTTCACTGACAGCTTCCTTTCTTTCCATACCTGCATGGAGTTGTTCAAATCTGAAATTTTAACTTTGCTTCACAACGATACGTGCACGTTTCCAGGTCTGCCCCTGGGAGTACGAGTGAAGCAGAAGCATCCAGGTGTTCGTTGCTCACCTGTAATTCCCCTGCGTCCTGCGGCCTGTCTGCCAGCGGGGCCACGTGAGCCCCTGACAGTGAGAAAGAGAATTTCATACTTAGGCTGTTTTCTTTTGTTCTTGAAAAAGAAAAAAAACAACAACCCCCCTGATCCCCAACCTTCCTAAAGAACGGCAGGGAAGTCCCATCAGTGCTGGATGTAAAAAATAAGGGCTGAATACAACCTCAAATTTTAATTAAAAGGTCATTTTTACATTCAAGTGTCAGAGCTCTTTCCCTTACTTGAACATTTTACATGAAAACTGAAGTGTCACTCTACTTCCCAAACACGCCGGCACCCGCCGTCCCCTGCAGTAACAGCCGGGGTCAGTTACGCGGTGGACTCGTTGAGGACGATGGGCCGAATGTATGCAGGTGGCGCCTGAGGGGTTGGGCGCATCAGTGCTGGCGGAGCGTGGTATTCAGGCAGAAATGGAGGTAGTTCGGAGCGTTAGGTGGAGTCTTTACTCTGATTTATAAAAGGAGATTAAAGAAGGAAGTGGTGAAGGAACGCTGCGTGGATTCGTAGATGAGGAAATAGAGCAGAATGTGGAGTGGAAATGATTGCAGTCCACAGCCGCGAGGCCTGGCTTTGAGTTCTGACTCTGCCAGTTACTAACCTGCAAATTTATGCCACTAATTTACCCTCCAGGAGCCCCAGGGTCCTTACTTATGAAATGAGCAGATAGCTATGTGATATTAATAGGTAATTCCCACTAATCTCACAGGATTGGGAGGATCAAAAGACACAAAATAAGAGAAACGTTGCTTTAAGAACTGTACGTGCATTATTTGGTTTTTATTTTATTGCCCTCAGTGGTTGTCGTGGTCGTTTGGGCGACGGGAGCCCCATTCACGTGAGAATATGGGGATGGATGCCAGACGCATAGCTCAGGTTTCTTCCCAACCTGAAGAGCATGAAGCGTCGCCACACCATCGAATTTAGTTCCTTTCCTAAAGGAACTTGAAGTTGACGTGGAGGAGAAGACAGATGCAGAACACTCCGCCACGCTGCCGTGCCACAGGGCTCGAGGTGACTCCTGTGTCGCACTTTCTGGCTTGAAGAGCTGGGTCCACTGGGGGAATTGCTAGGCCGGGGTTAGCCAGGGAGAGGGAGGCTGCCTCGCCCTCTCTCCCCTGTGCGGAGGCATTCCCAGGCGCTCTGGACAAGCCATGAGCAACGTTCCGGAAAGGAACCCTGCCTGCTGCTCTCCCTTCTTATGCTGCGGTGCTACAACAATCTCCGGTGCAGGACAGAAAGGCTGCTTGGGATTTGGGCAGGCTGAATTAAATGACAGATGTTTACAGGAGAAAGCTGAGGGAAACAGCTGTCCAAAGCCCCTCCTGCCGGGCAGGAGCTACCAGTCCCCTGGGAAGCTGAGGGTGCAGCCCAGGCTGCCGGAGAAAGAGGCCCCGTCTCAGCTGCCTGTTCAGGCAGCTCCGAATCGTATCAGCTCCCTGGGCGCCTGTCACAGAGCTCCGTGTGCCTTTGCCGCAGTGCTCACGCGTGCGTGCACTGGGAACTGGGATTCTCGCAGGGAGGGAGCGCAGCTGCCGTGGGAGCCGTCTGTGAGCACCCAGGAAAGCCCCTCTCCGGGGTACAGTGGTGCAGAATCTTCAGCAGCCACAGTGCAGACCCGTCTGAAAAATATTTATCACTGTCCCCAGTTCATGGGGGTGCAGAGAGGACTGCAGCTCAAAGGGAAGCCCAGGAACGGCCTCGGGCTGAGAAAGAGACTCCCCAGGTGTCTGAATCCTCAGGTGCTCAGAAGCCAGGTGAGAGCAGGAAGGCGCCTCAGCCCCTCTGCAGGCTTCGGTGGCCGCTGTGCAACCTGGGGCCTCCCTGGTGAGCTGTTTCTCAGAGGCCAAGCAGAGCAAGGAGTCTGTGTTTTCCTTTCTGAAACGTCAATCAAGGGACCTAGTGAAGAGGGCTTTGATGGGGCTGATGCCTGCGCGGGGCCGGGGACAGCTCTCCTCCCAGCCGCAGGGTTCACAACCCACAGCCTCCCCAACCCACCGGCTTAAGACACATGCAGTCAACACAGTTTAGGTTCAGCAAAATAGCCCACACACCACAGGCTGACATTCTTATTTGTTATGTACCTTTCTTTTTTTTAAGCCACTTTATTGGGGTGTGATTGGCGTGTAAAAGGCTGTGTGTCTTCAATATGTACGACTCGATGAGTCTGGGGACAAGTACACACTGCAAAACTGTCACCACCGTCCAGGCCACAGACATATCCACCGCCTCCCAGAGTTTCTTCGTTGTCCCTTTATTATCATCGTCATTGATGTTGTTATTGTTTGAGGTTATAGCAGCCTCGAACAACACAGACGTTTACAGAACGTTCTGTCTAACAGCAGCAGAACTCAGTTCTTCTCAAGCACACATGGAACATTCTCCAGGGCAGAGCACGTGTTAGGCCATAAAACGAGTCTTAACAAGTTTAAGAAGACTGAAATCACGTAAAGTATCTTTTCCAACCACAATGGTATGAAACTAGAGATCAGTAACAGGAAGAATGCTGGAAAATTCACACAAATGTGGAAGTTAAACAATACACTCCCGAACAACCAATGGGTCAAATAAAAAAATCAAAAGGCAAATAAAAAACGTCTTGAGGCAAACGAAGATGTGACGCTGCTTTTTTTTCTAGGACTTCTAGGCACGAATCCACCCCGTTGCACATTTGGGCTTCTGAGAACTAAGGGCACCGTGAGGGAAGGCGCACAGCTGGCCTCAGCACGGAAGAGCTCGGGGCAGCAGAACCGCAGAGAAATGAGCCGTAACATCAGGTCGTCTGAGACCAACGAGGCTTCATCTTCCTGGTGATCACACGTGGCTCCAAAAATGAAAAGGGAAGCAGAGAAAGGAGTTTCTGAATGCGTCTACTGAGTTGGCCGAAGCTGAACGAGGGAGATTTCGAGCCAGTAAAGACCAGCTCCTGTGCTGGGATACTGGGTTTTAGCTTTAAGTCTCTCTCCTAGCTTTAGGGTCGGGTTGGCAGAGTTAAGTTAAACCGAAGTCTTAGCTTCATTAATGGTGCAGTGGGTTGAACATGCAGGTAGACGGTTTGGGTTCACTTGGTCAACAAACAGTCATTGCTGTATTTTCCAAGTGGCACAGAGTGATGCATGATACCTGAGACAGACTGTGAGCTCCGTGAGGGAGAGACGAATGTGGGAAGCAAAAAGACAGGCTGTCACGATGCCATGTGGGGCTTGCTATTCATTCATTCATTCTTCATTCTTGTATCTGTGCACCTGTTACCATGTGCAGGCTCCATTCTGGGCATCGTAGACACAGCAGCGTGCAAAACAGACAAAAGACCTGCCTTTTTCTGGTCTTTTTTGGTAAAAACAGTGTGCATGATAAAAAAGTATGTAAGTGAATGCTACGGTTTTCATTAGTGATAATTGTTATGGAGAAACACGAGCTCAGGGAAGGAGAAAGGGAGTGTGGCAGAGACGGGGGCTGTTAGGAGAGGCCTCTCTGAGACGGAAGGGTTGCTCCGGGCATCTGAGCTGTCACCGGGCAGGGAGGAGTTGAGGCGTGTGGCTGTGACCTTGAGCTGTCGCAGCAGCTGGTGTCCCCGGGCACATCGGTGCAGCTTCGTTTCCTTCAGCCCTGCGGGGCCCCCTGTTTTCCCTGCCTCGCCTCTGCACCCAGCCGGAAGGTGGTGAGACAGCCAGTGGGGGACGAGAATGTGCCGTTTGAATGTCAGTTATCACTCGAGCACGGCGCTGACATTTGATGGGAATAAATGAAAATGTTGAAAGGCAGTGGCAGACACTGGCGGCGTTGCTGAATCTCTGAGTAGGAGTGAAATAACAGCCCAGAGGAAAGTTCAGACCAGCAATCAGACAAGGCGAAAGTCAGCAACTAGTACATAATTCCAAATTAAACTGTCGGCTTGAGGGGGCCTTGGCAGGTTGGGCCCAGAAGCAGTGTTACCCCCAGAAATGAGATTCCGTAAGAAGGGTTAAAGAAGTTGTCACAGCAAGTATTGCTAAGAGCTCACCCGGCCCTGTATGTTATGGAAGATTCAAAAGAAACAGAGTTGGGTAAGAGTCTAGAATCTTAGGGGAGAAATTGAGTGGGTACTTTAGAAAAAACAACATAATTCGAGACTTCTGCCTTTGCTCTAGTGCTGAACTCTAGGATTCGGGATTGGTGGATAATTCTTAAATACGTGAGGAGAGGGCTGTCCGCATGGAGTCTGCACAGACACTTTGAGGTGGGCATTAAGCGGGTAGTAATCTCTGAGCCTGCGTGGATGTGGATTCCAACACAGATAAGGCCTGTCCAGCTCTTTCAACCCTATTCAAGGGGTTGAGTTGAAGAAACTAAATATCAGCTGAGGGCAGGACACTAGGCCATAAAAAGTGCGGTCGTTCCCCGGTATCCATGGGAGGCGTTCCAGGACCCCAAAATCCAGGATGCCCAAGTCCCTCACATGAAATGGTGTAGTATTTGCATAAAACCTACACATATTCTCCTGAATACTTAAATCATCTCTAGATTACTTATAATACCTAAGACAGTGTAAGTGCTGTGTAGATATTATACTGTATTGTTTAGGGGCAAAAAAATCTTGTATATGTCCAGGACAGATGAAACCATCCATTTTTTTCCCCTATATATATTTCTTTTTGCCACAGTAATTAAGCTTTTATTTTGTTTTATTTTATTTTTAAATTTCAGAATATTATGGGGGTACAAAAGTTTTGGTTACATAAATTGCTTGTGTACTGTTTGAGTCAAAGTTACAAGTGTGCCCATCACCCAGATAGTGTGCACTGGACCTGTTAGTTGTGGATTTACCCATCCCTTCCTCCCCCACCCACCTGCTTGATTTCTGATATTCCCCAATATTTTTGACCCTTGGTTGGTTGAATCTGTAGATGTGGAACCCACTGATAGGAAAGGCTGACTGTAATTCAAAATGTTGTCCTAAATAACATCTGAAACAAGATTTTTATTCATAATTTCATAATTTTTAGGACCAGTTTATTAAAATTCAATTTTTGCTTTCGGCACTCTCGCGTAGCTTGCCTGTGGGGTGACCCCACGGGAGGGTGGGTGGGATTCATGCTTTCTGTACTGCGGGTCTGCATGAGACCCCCAAGGAGCAGGGATCAAAGGACAGGTGGCGGGAGGCTTGGGCAGCTGGGCAGTGAGGGCAGCGTGGGTTTGCAGAGAAGGGGAGGTGAGCAGTCACAGGCAGGAGGGATGAAGCTCGACCACGGTGGTATGGTGGCTGCACCTTGCTCTTCCCTACTGGCTCTCCAGGCCTCACATCCATGGACTTTGCATTCCCTGAACACACAGCGACTTCTCTGGTCTGATAAAGAATTGATCATTGGTCCAGACCCAGCGGCCACCTGGGCCGTCACGGAGCAGCAGGGCAGGGAGGAAAGGAGCTGGGGCGGGGTGGGGAGAGGTGGGCCCACTGGGGGCTCAGCCTTCATGGCCTCCCCCAAAGCTCCTTCCTACATGAAGAAAGGACATGTGATATGGTTCCTGCCAATGGGACATGAGGAAGGGTTTTCTAGAGCTTTCTGGAAAAGGAGGTCCCTCACTTGTCTTGGAAAACTACTGGAAGCGACAGAAGTCTCTCTTGATCGTCATTCCTAGGAGGCATTTAGAGTGTCTGCGTGGGAACCAGCCTCTCCCTTGTAACGGAAGAGAAACGAAGAACCAGTGTTTTTGATGCCACCACTGAGCTGCTGAATTAACCAGTTTTGAGATCTGCCTTTCCTGTAGACATCCAGTTATAAAGCCAAATAATTTCTTATTGTTCCTTCAGTTTTAATGCAGTCTGAGTTCTGTCTTAACTGTTTACAGCCCAAGGTATACTAATATCATCATCCTGTTCAATAGGTCTTTGGTTTTCTGTGTTGCATGCCTGCGGTACTCCAGCACGCTTCCCGTCTGCGCCGTGTGTAAGGCGCAGCAGAGCAAACGGCAGGTTACGCTCTGCCACGCCCCTCTGAGAGCCTGGCGCAGGACTGGACATGATGTACGTGAACGGCCACGGCGAGCACAAGGTCTTCCGATTACGCCCTCCCTAGGAACAACAGGAAAAGAAAAGTAAAATCCCTCTGTGTTTGGAAAAAAGGAGAAATACAAGAGGAATAGTTACATTTTTAATGGAGTTATTGAAGGTTTTACAAATAGTAGATTAAAATGTTAACGGCCCTGACTTTTACATTTCCACCAGTAATTCCCAAAGCAATATTAAAGCCTCTAAATCAAAACTAGTTTAGTTTTGTAAATGAATTGTGCATGTGTATGTGTTTGTATATATGGATAGAGGGCTACAGAGCTAGAGGCAGAGAAATAAAGTTGAGGTGTCATCTCATAAAAATTAATGCAATTGAAATCAGGACATTTGCAAACCCTAACAATTTGGGAATATCTAACAAAGATTAGAAAATTAGCTAGTTGCATGGTTAATTTCATAAAATCTTTTGCCTTCCCATGGCCTTCCCATCAAATACATTAATTTATAGAATAAAATGCAGAATTGGAAGCTATCAAAGCCGCACTTAGTCATTCTTCCTGGTGGAAAGACTAATTCTCCAGTGGATAATTCAGGTTGACACAGGAATAGGCACATGTCTTTGTAAAAATAAAATTAGGTTTTCTTGTTACTGCTCCTGCGAATGGGGAGACCATATTGTATCTCATTTTCTTCATCAGAGAGTTCAGGAGTAGGTAGCTGCATTAGTTATCCTGAAAAATGCCAACGAGCATCGTTTTTTAAAAATTGTAAATGCTTCTGAACATGTTAAAGACAGCGGGTGCTGACCAAGGGAGGTGGCGACTCCAGACTGCATTGTAATTCTTTTTGCAATTTGTTGCTGCTGCAGCTTCTGACTTCCTGCTAAGAAGTATGAGATGAATCGATCTCAGCGGTAATTTCAGCCACAGAGCTTGGTGTGCAAGTGACAGAATTGTGTAGGTGGACAGGCCCACTGAGAATACAGAAAAGAAAGCTGGCAAGAGCCTGTCCGACTTGCAGGGAAGACAGAGTCCTGAAGCTAACGCAGCCTGCAGGATTTGGGTAATCGCTCCGCTGTTAGCACAAACCAATCCCGCTAGATCTTGCGTGCCGAAAGATGTAGACCCCGCGTAGCCAGCGGACTACAAAGGGAAGTAAAACCAGTGCCACAGCCCCCGTGGTTGGTACCTGTGTCCAGTGAGCTCTCTCTCCTCACTAACTCTTACTCCAGACTTACAGCAAAGTCAAAAATGGAACTTTTTCCATGAATGCTGACTGTTATCAAAAGTATGCTTAAAAAGAGCTTCACACTTAAAAAAAATTTCTTATTGTATACAACACGAAGAACAGCGATGTTCAATTCAGATAGAGTTTATTTCCAGGTCCGTGGCAGGAACCCTTACAATTTGGAATGATTGCGTAATTGTAAATCCCTCAAGTGTGCTTTAATCCCAGATTCAGTGAAAGCGAGGAAGCTCCCTGTGCGTGTGGCCTTTGTGTCAGTCCCTTCGTCTGTACACATTGCGCAGGCAGTGAGATGGGCACGAGAGATGCGCCATCTACCGCAGCGAGGATGGGAGATGCAAGGTGGCGCGGAGCTGATGCCATCTCTCTGTCAGATACAAAAACGGATTTTACATTGAAAGCAGAGGTGCTGCGGGAACTGGCCAATGATATGGTAATCGCATCTCGATTTCACCTGAGAATAGGTCATTCTTACCTTCTCTTTTGTATATTTCCCTGAAAGATGGAAACCTGCGTTTAGCTTTTAATAGTAAATTCAAATTATTTGGCTTTGTGGTATATGAAACTATAATAAAACAAGGCATTTAGGGGAAATGGAAAAATATGGGGTTAAGATTTTTTGTGGGTAATCAGATCCTAGAGACAGAGAGAAATTTGAGATTGGGACAGAGGAACACACCCTGGAAATACGTCTTGATTGCTTCCATTACCTTAGGACCAAGGCACCCTGAAGTAGAGGGGCCCTTTGAGTTCTTAAACCTGTTTGCCCTGGTCAAGGGGAGAGACCCACTTCACATAAATCTCTAGTCAGCGCTTGGAATGGCAACACTCTGCTGGATGTCCTTATCCCCCTGGTCTTACCAATTCCTGTGCTGTTCGTGGGACTTTGCTTAGCGTCCTAAATTCCACACACATTGTGGCATACTTCAGACTGGAATGCTGCCTCCAAACAGGTTTCATCAGTTGTAAAATTTTGTGAAGGAATTCCAGTCTCTTTCCTCTTAAGTCCTCAGAACCTCATTTTAGAACCAGGATATGCGATATTTCCTAACCTACTCTAAACACACGTAGTTCCTTGAAAGACCCACCAGTGGTTCCCAGTAAGTGCAAGCATGGCAGATACAAGACTGTCCCCAAAGCTCTCAAACACCGTTGCATCCCCAAACATGCCAGAAGCATTGCTTCCTCTGATGCAGCCCTTTCCAGATCTGTTCAGAGAAGCCGAGATGTCTTTCTGTGGCCCCAGCCGTCTGTCATAGCATGTTTATGCTTTACGGCTCTTGTTCACGTGTCTCGATCCTCCTAGACACTGAACCTTCCTAGGGCAGATGTCATTTATTTTCATCACAGTATCCCTGGGACATGGCACAGAGTCAGACACGCACGCAGTTCTTTATTATGCTCAAGTGCTCGAATGTCGTTTGTGGGTTGCATTGTCCTCAGCATGAACGGGGAGCAGTGGCACACCCTGCCAGCCCTCTGGTGTCTGGGAGAGCTCCTGAATAATGGAAATGGGTAGTAAATCTCTCCTTTTGAGATGGATTATACCTAAATGATCTCCCTCCTAATCTAAAAGATCTTCTATGGTTTTTCATAAATTAAATATATCTTAGAACTAAACATATAAGAAATGAAAAAAAAAATCCCTAAAAATTGCTTTTCTTTTTTTTTTGTAACTACTTAGTCTTGGAATCACTGGTGAGGCAGAGCAAGGTAGGAGTTGTTGGTGCTGGCAGTGAGCCAGTGGGCTACGGTGGCCCAGAGCACGGTGTTGGGATCCCAGCAGGTGGGGGGCATCCTAGTGAGGGCCCAGCCTGGCACCGAGTGTCCAAGTCCAAGGGGACGAGGAGGGCTTTTATGCAGAGAGGAGCAGGTGGAGGCTGATGGGGGAGATTTATTGCACACAAGGAGATTGATCAATTAAATAAATATATTAAAAATAAGAAAAGCTAGGCTTCTTATTGGAGAAGTCACCAATATGGAGTTACAGACATGGGAAGGGAAATGGCTAGAATGACCCCTGTAATGTTTGACTGACATTGGAGGTGCTTATACAAACAAATAATTTTATATATTAAATTATATATATTAAAATATATATCATCTACATGATATGGGTATACAAGTAGTTAAAGAAATAAATACAGACGTAGAAGTGTGTGTTATGTGCCCACACAGAACCTCCCTGGCTCTGTCCGCTGAGAGGACCTGGGATACTCCTATTGCAGTGGGCATCCTGAGGACCCAAATTTGGCTTCTCAATACTATTCTCCACTAAAATGAGTTAGGGCTTCTTGGAGAAATGGCTGATTCTAGGACTGGAGAAGAGAAAGTAAATAAAGGTGAGAATGGAACCTCTTGTTCCAGCAATAAGAAGGTGCTCAAAGAGTGATGGGGACAAGCCAGTGGGACACAGAAGCTGGATTAAAGGACCTTCCACTGGGCAAATCAGAGGCAGTTTGAGGGTCAAAGTAGATAGTAGTGACAGTAACAGATTTTAAGTCATTGAGTTAAATAGAAAGTCATACATCCATACCAATGTAAGTAGATAGATAAATAGATTGAAATTTTGGTGAGGAATGGCATATTTACATAGTTTTAAAGTATCTCCCTACAAAATACTTATTCATTGCAAAGGAGGAAAGAATAAGTTCACGTGGAGAAACCTGGAAGATACCGTCTTAGCCACATGGTCAGAGCGAACGTCTCCAGCAATGGAAGAAATCAAAATCACCTGGTGGCACCTGGTGGAATGCAAGGATGTGTCACTGAGATGTAATCACAGGAAACATCAGACGAATCTGGATAGAAAGATAGTCCATAAAATATAATAATTAGCCTGCAATCTTCAAAAGAATCAAAGTCACGAACGTCAAGGAAAGTCTAAAGAACTGTTTCAGTCAAACATACATGAAGATTAATGACAACTAACACAAAGAATAGAATTTCTTTGGCTTTAAAATTATTGAGGAAATTGGTAAAACTTGAGTGGAGTTAAAGAAATTAGATGTTGGTGATGTGTCACTGTTAGTTTCCTGATATGATGGTTGAATTATGATTATGTGGGAGACCACCCTAGTTTGCAGAGAATACCCACTAAAGCATCAGGATGGCAAGTTACTCTCAAATGGCTCAGGGAAAAAGCATTTTGTACTGGATTGCAAATGTTTTGTAAGTTTTGGCTTGTTTAAAACGATGGAAAATTTAAGTATATAAAAATGCTTTTACATCTATTATGTCTTTGATTTTTGCAGCAGCTCTTTTGGAAGGAAATAGTATCATTACCATTTGAGACATTAGAGAAAAGATTGATGAAGGAGTTAGTGAAGTGACACATTGAAGGCAAAGTCAGAACTTATCCTGAGTCTCACAACTCCATATCCACTACATATAGCTCCGTATCTTTTACTTTTAATTCCATATTATTTATTCTCTTTTCCAGGGATACTCCCAAACACCAGGCTAGGACAAGATACCAAACAGTAGTCATTCTGTAGAGTAATGGCTCTCTAACTCTGCTATGAGTCATGCAGGGAACCTGCTTAAAATGCATATTTATAGTCTCACTGTTAGAGCTTCTGATTCAGTAGGCTTGAAGTAAGAACCAGAAAATCTGTCTTTTAACAAGCAATCCAAGTGATTCTGGCATAGGCCATCCATGGGCCAGACTTTGAGGAACATTGAACTTGATTGATGGTCCTCAGTGGCTACTGAAATAAATTTAAATCAAATACCACGCATAAGATGTCGTGATGGAGCTACACGCAGCCCAGAAATAGGAGGTGAGTTGCACCTCCCAACCAACTGCAATACAGTCCTCGTTTAATTTTAAAAACAAAAAATTAACAATCTATAATGGAGTCATAGCACTGAGGCATTCTGTGACTTTAAGCAGACATGTCTTGCTTAGTAGACAAAGGAGTTCTGCAGGAGACAGAAGAGTTAGGAGCTTAGCGTCAGAGAAATCACCTGTGAAAATCACCTTAGAATATTTTTCTCCTCCATTGAAAATCCATTTTGTTCACCCCCTTTAGAAGTGAGAGCAGTGATTATTCAGGGCCTTTTGCCCTTCTCCGCAGTGTCAGCTACAGTATTTCCCCATTAAAGCCTTTGCATGCGGTACGAGGTGGTCTCTCAAAGGAAGTATTGGCTGCTGAAGACATTGCCAGGAAGAGGGAAGGTTGTTATTACCAAAGAAAATCAGCCTGAAATGTTTTAAAAATATGCAGGATGCTTGGGAGCTCTTCCAATATGCTTATTTTTAAGTTAAGCACAGCAAGAAGGAAATCAGCTTTAAGAAAAGAAAAAGTCCTCCAAAACATCTGTAGTATTTACTGAAGGAAACACTTTTTTATTGAGAGAGAGAGAGGGAGGAGCGGGCAATGAGGTTTGGTGGAGAAGTGGCAGCGGCATCTTTGCTCTCAGCATCTTAATATTTTGAGAACATGGAACTGTTTTCTGGTTTAGCGATGGTCCCAGGTGGAAGCTCATCTGCATTCCTTGCTGGGAGTTGAGCGTGACCGTGTATGTGTGCAGAACCGGCGGGCTGGGCCATCGGGGCCTGTCGGCACGGGGCGTGGAGGAGTAAGTCTGCTCGACAGCGCTCACCCTCAAGGAAGGTGACAAAGACTTAGGGGAAAAGGAGTGAGCCCATGGCACAGGATTGGTCCAGACCTCTCCCCGCTCCCACACACACATGTCTAGGTCCTAGGAGGAAAGAAGAATTAAATTAATAGCCATTTCACCCTGATTCCTGAAGCCCAGGGGACTGAAAGTGGAGCACCATTTTTGTGATCCCCGTGAGAACCTTCTTTAAATCTGTGCTCATCTCTTCTTCTTGGCATCCAAGAAATCCCTCTGCCCATGAGCAAATGGAACAGTCCTCAATATGCAAGAGTTAAGAGCTCAGGCTCCAGCAGCAGCAGTTTATGGACCTGGCATTTGCCTTGGTTTCCTCTTCTATTAATATGAAGGCGTAGCATCTACTGGGGCTCTGGAGCAAGTGACCTCAGCAGCAGGGAGTTATTCCCCTTTGAAAACAGCTCTTTGCATGCTACTGGACACTTGTTGGTAAAGACAGAATGCTTGATCATGGGGCACCAAGGGATCGTGCACCAGAAATGGCCTGTCACAAGCTGGCTTCAGTCAGATCCACCCAGTCACCAAGTCAGATGGGCCCAGCAGCTGTTGAACGTAAGCCAGAAATGGTTTGTCCCAGGAGGATCTGGCATGGTGCTGGGAGGCATGAGGAAGCCCCAGATACCCACGCCACCCAGTGTGACTGCACTCTCTCCTCCTGCAGCTGGATCCTCTGGCCGTATGAAGGGACCCCACATGACAAGCTGAAGGAGAAGAAAAGTCAGAACTTGGCTTACAGGTGCGTTGGTTCGGCACTGGGCGCAAGCTGCAGACAGAGGCAGCTGCACCATAAGTGTATTTGGGGGTGGCCTTGACAGGCGTTGCCGGGGACAGTCCTCCCAGCAGGCAAAGTGTTGAGCCTGCCTGGTCATCTACTTGTGTGGAAGGAGAAGTGGCCCAAGGTGAAGATACAGATGTGTCCCTTGGCCAGTGGCAGGTGGCCTGGGCAGATGGTTCCCCACTGGGGTACCTTGTTTCCCATCCCCACAACTTTGGGGAATCTCGGCCCCCAAAGGGTGCATACTCCTTCTAGGAGACTCAGAAAGGGTCTCAGCAAGCTTCAAACTGTGGTTGCTGGTTGGGCATTTTGGACTTCTTAGGTCCAGGAACCAGCAGACAAGAAGAGAAAGTCTTAGCAGGGGTAAGTGGCCCTGATCAGCAGAAGATGGGATGGCTGTTGTGTAAGGCCAGGCGGGGAGCTCCATGGAGCTCCGGAGTGAGTGCTCCACAGGTGCACCTCTGGGTACTCCCCTGTCCAGATGTGACTGTGATCAACGAGGACAGCCACCCTGGCCTGAAATATGAATGGTCACCAGGGGCTCACACCCCTCACATGAGGGTTTGGATCATATCAGGTGTCTGAGTTTCTAGGGCTGCTGTAACGAAGTATCCAAACTGGGAGGTTTAAAACAATAGAAATTCATTCTCTTTAGAAGTCTGAAATCAAAGTGTCAGCAGGGCCATTGTTCCCTTGGAAACATATTGGAGAGAATCCTTCCTTACCTTTTCCAGCTTCGGGGAGCTCCCAGACATCTTTGGCTCCACTCTCTGCCCCTGTCTTCACGTGGGCTGTCCATCCTCTGTGTCCCTACGTCTTCTCCTCTTCTCATGTGGACACCCATCCTACTGGATTCAGAGCCTGCGCTACTCCAGGATGGCATCATCTTAACTAATGACGTCTACAAAGACCCTATTTCTAAATAATGTCACATTCGCAGGTATCTGGGGGTTAGAACCACAATATTTCTTTCTGGGGGACACAATTCAATCCACAACACCAGTTAAACCATCAGAACCAGCAGAGGTGATGGCTGAGGAAGAGGGGAATTTATAGAAGGTAGCAAAGGAGAAAGATGGTGAGGACCAGGTGCAACTTCAAGGCCAACTGCAGTGACAAGGCATAGTTTGTTCTATTGACACTCCCCACTTCTTAGTCTCTGCTCAGAAGGAGAAGCTCACTGGCACTTCAGAGAATCTGCTCCATGCACGTGTGTGGAGGTGCAACGGGTGGATGCAGACACCGTGGAGGTGTGCCCTATACAGGGATCTCGGCCACCGTGGAGGTGTGCCCCACACGCGGATCTCGGCCACCGTAGAGGTGTGCCCTACATGCAGATCTCAGCCACCATGGGGGCGCACTGATTGCATGCATGGATCTCCCTTCCAGAAAGAATTTGTTCAGGTGCAAGGAGGACAGTCAGATCACAACATCCAGTTGTCAGCACCTTCAGAATCCACCTCAGCTTTCAAAATGAGACTGTGCTCTGCCTGAGGCCCCCCCGGGCAGTTGCTGGGCTCAGTGGTGAGAGGAGTCGAGGCTTGCCATTTCTGCCCAATGTCTCCAGTGGGCAGTTCTTGCTCTGAAGCTTCCCATTGGGTTGGCAGAGATGTTGTCACATCTGCACCACAGTTTGAGATGATTCTTCATCTTTTTTCTTCTCTCTTTACCTTTCACGAGCATTCTCCCCTGACCCCAACCCTCCCGTAAACCTCTGGCACCCCGTCTCAGCATGTGCTTCCTTGAGGGCACAAGTGATACTGTGTGTCAGGTGAGAAGGATGGGCCAGCACTGGGATGGAGCTGCCCAGTTTACTTGTGGCTCCTATTTCCCTCCCAGCTCTCGTCTCCAGATCGTACAAACCCTTTCACCGAGTCCCTCCGTTTGCTCTGCCCTCTTTCCCTCTCTTCTGAGGCTCTGTGTGTGATATTCTCTGGCCTGTGACATAGAAAGATGCCCCACCAGATACAGCTATTCTGTTGAAGTCGACCAGTGAAAGCAGAGTGGGTAGAAGTCTGTGTGATGTGAATATGAAGTTCAGACATTCCCCAAGCATTTATTGAAATTTATTACTTGGCCAGCCCGTTCCTTGGGGAGCTACTCCAGTTAAGGATTTCCTTTCCTTGGATACAAATATGCCTAGAAAGAATACAGAAGGACACCTCTGTTATCTGTAATGTATGCTCGGTGTGCATGTGAGTTTAATCCAGAAGTGAAAGCTTGGAGCCATAAAGCAGATCTTGTAGTAGGCAGGATATGCTGACGTTTTGGTGACTGCTACCGTTTTAGATGGGTGGGGTTTAAAAATGGTTCATTTGAATACCATCCTGCTACTACTATTTGTTGGATGTGTTGATTGCTAGTTAGTAACTGAACTGTACTGAGTCTAACCGCACCGTGAACGCCCTGCAGACAGTCACTGTTGGTGAGATGAACAATCCCAACATTCCATCAGTCCTGCCTGTTGTCTACTCAGCTGCCACTCATTAGATCCCTGCTCTGTGTGAGATCTGCTAAGAAGAATGAAATACGTTGTGAAAACAACAAAAATGAAATCACTGTAAAGAGAATACGTGGTGCAAATTCCAGTGATAATATGACAACCGAATTGTATGATTTTTAAAAACTTTACTTATTGTAGAAGTGGAGTCTCAGTATGTTGCCCAGGCTTGTCTCAAATTCCTGGGCTCAAGTGAGCCTCCCACCTCAGCCTCCTGAGTAGCTGGGGCTCCAGGTGTGAGCCACTGCGCCCAGACTGTATCATTTCTGATTCTATAGTTGGGATCGACTTAGAAGCTGGGAGAACCCTAAGGTTCTGCAAGGAAAGGGCCTTTATAGTTGGAAGGGACAAGGGGGGTTGAAACCCACTCACTTCGGGAGTAATTGCAGTGATTAACATCACCCAAAATCCAAAAGGATGCTGGGTGGGGGTTCAATCATACCCCCAATTAATTCATCAGGCAGGTCTCCGTGAAACCAAAATGCATCGTGTCAGGTGACGGTGGATGATCATTAGGTTACCTGCGTGGTGGCCCCAGTCGTAGCTGCCATGCTGGCTACGTGTCTTCCTGGAAGGGCATCTTCACTGGAGGGGCCAACGCCTCTGGCCTTTGATGCCTGTCACTAAGTCACAAATGCTGTCCTTGTCTTCTCCCTCCCCCCCTCCTCCTTCCTCTTCTCCTCCTCCTCTATTTCGACCAACTTTACGGAGACATAATTCACATGTCATACAATTTACCCATTTAAAGGGTGCAATTTAATGGTTTTTAGTATATTCCAGACATGTGCAGCCATCACCACAGCCAGTTTCGGATGTTTTAATCATCTCAAAACGAAACCCTGTGCCCTTTATCCCCAGTGTCCCAGCCCACTCTACCTCTTTCTGTGTCTGTGGAGCTTCATGTTGTCATTTCTCTTGGGCAGTTATCTAGGGGTGGAATCAAATGCTTTCTTTTTGACAGCCATCAGTAAGGAAGATCAAAATCAGTTCGTCTTTAGAAAGTAGGAGCAGTGGTTCTCATTCCCTGCCTTGCCCCGTGGCTACGTGGACTTTGCAGCTGTTGTCGTAATGTAGCCCATGGAGACCTTGAACATCTCAGCATTTCATTCAGTGCCACTCTGGTCCTTGCTATTGATGACAATCTTCTAACTGGATCTGATGAACAGAAAGTAGCAAGTACCCTAAATGCCCTAGTAATTCATGTGTGAGACAGAGCGTGAGAGAGAAAACTCCATGACTACTTAGGAGGCTGCCAAATCAGTAGAGTTTGTAGGGGTCTGATGGACTGGGGCATGCCGGGATGTCTCCTGTTAGATGAACAAGAAGTTATCGAGCCTTGACACTCTTACTGTTAAGAAAGAGGCACGGTGTTTGCATGACTCTTCAGGTTTTGGAGGTGGCATACCCACTCTGGAGAGTACTGCCTGGCCCGTTTACTGGCTGACTGGGAAGGCCGACAGAACAGGAGGGCTGGGCAGAAAGTTCAGGCTGGGGTGCAAGCCGCCCTGCCACTCAAGCCACCTAACCTAGAGGGTACGGTGGTGTGAGGGTGCCCCAAAGTCTCATGGGCACAGGAGAGGAGTTGTAGCACTGAACTCCAGGGTTCTGCAGCCAGGCCATGCCTTGTGCAGCAGCGAGCGACTTTCTATTGGAGAAACAGCTCCCAAGTGTAAAGCTGGTGTAGAGCTGCTGTGGCTCTGCCCTTTGAGTCACCTGCTCGGATGAGTACCTGAGCCAGAGATAAACATACATGCAAGTCAACATGCTGTTTATCAGACACAGGGGAAACAGATGCTGGGCAGGCCAAACATCCAGTGTTCACTGCAAGCAGCCCCAGGAGTCTGTTGTAGCCTTAGGGAGGTAAATTAATAACAAACCATAATGCCTGGGGGAATGCTCATTTTATGTAAGTAAAACCGCTTTCAAGCAGAAGCTTTTGACTTCGAATCAGTTTGCTAATTATAATTATTTTCATTAAAGCAGGTGTTCAAAAGCTTTGCACTTGGCAATGCCTTGTTAATGGTCTGAATTATTGTACGTGGCTGGGAGCTTTTTAAGTCGAATTTCTCGATGCGCATTCTGTCGATAATTTGAAGCAGTTAGGGACAAGTTCCACCTCGATGTGGTTTTGCTCCAGCACCGCTGCTTTCCGTTCTTTTACTCTGTGTACACGAAGCTGCCCAGTGCTGACTTAGGGAAGCTGCGCTGGGCGTGAATCGCAGCGTGGCCCCTTCGTAGCTTGCTCTTAGGGGATTTAAAATCTCATTCTCCGTTTACTCACGAGAAAAGCGGGGGTGGTCCCCAACGCCTGGGACACTGTGAAGGTTCGATGAGAGTGGAAAGCGCCGGCCCTGTGCCCAGTGTGTGGTGGAGACTTAATTCATTGAACTGGCCTGAACCCGAAAGCTGTGGGGTCAACATGGGAGAACTGGGTGAGGCCTGTGCTGCTCAGGGCCCGTCCAGTGCTAGGATATCAAGACCTGGACAATGTGACTCTTGATCTAACATGAGCACAGAATATTCATGAGTACGATGCACCAGGGGACGTGTACTCCTACCTAAATGCAGGACAAGTTGCAGAAAAAGAATCCAGTTGTTCATTAGGCTTGGGTTTAATCCTAGCCGGCTGTACATTGGGCGTTGTCTCTGCCTTGGTATTTAGCCAGGAAAAGGAGATGGTGACTCCCCGGGAGGCCGAGGCTTCTTTGTGCCACCATCGTCTCCATGTCGAGACCCGACAATAACAAGAAAAGCGAACGCAGCTGGGAGGGTGCACGGACGCCTCACCTGCTGGGTGGGCGACTCTCCCTTCCATGTGGCGTCCTCAGCCTTTCAGGGAACAGTGGGCTCAGATAAGTCTCCGGCTTGCTGAGTATTTTCACAGTCATTCTCCAAGAACCCAGCCCAAGCTCTTAACAAGAAAGGTAACCACAGATTGTGGGGCACACCCCCACGTTCTCATGGGGGCCCCGGGCTCCGTGCGACCAGGCAGTAGGGTTGCGACTTGCCTAAGTTCCATCAGCTAGTCATGGGCAGCACTTGGACTTGACCTCTGGCCTGACTTCAGCCCTATCCCTGTCCACGGTTACCTCACCATGGCGACGTGCTCTGAGGGACAGCGCTTAGCGCTCCCCTGGGCTGTCCGCCCTGAATGCAGAACAGTGCGAAGTGGGAAGGCTCTAAAATACGACTCTTAACCTCCCTAGCCTACGACAGTCACACTTCCCATTCCACTCTCACAATGTAATTTTTATTTTTCAACAAAGGCACAAATACCTTTTATAGAGTGAAATGATTTGGTAAGGCATATTACGGAAGAGAATTGCCCCATGCTCCAATGTTCTCCCCAGAAGTAATCACTTTGAGCTTTTCTAGATAATTCTATTGGTGTTTACATCTATAACTGCATGTATCACGCTTATATGCCTGCTTTCTAAATGTGTACGTTTGGGGCATTATCTATTGTTTTCCCATTAAGAAAGCTGAGGATTTAGCTGTTTTTTTCCACCTCATTTTCCCACTACTGTGTATGCATACATTTGCTGTGCTCCTATCTTCCCAGCATGCTATTAGCATGATTTTATTTAGATCACCTGCTGGTGTTTATGTTACTATGTATAAATCCTGTGAGAGCTGGGCTGTGTGGCGTACGGTGGTGTCTTTACTTCCTTCCCTCTTCTCTCCTCCCTCCCTCCCTTCCTTCCCTTTCTCTTTCTCTCTCTTCTCCTCACCCTTCTTCCTCCTCCTCCTCCTCATTCTCCTTTGCTGCTTCTTTCTTCAGTGTCATATGTACTCACCACTAATCCAACCCCATTCTCTCCCTGTCGTGTGACTCTCCGGCGGACGTGTTCCAACACGTCGGGCCCTACGTCACTTCCGCCTGTCCTGGAGCTTCTCCAGGTGGGTGCCACTGCCCTGCCCTTGCTGATGTGACAGGGCGAGAGTCCCATTGAGGGCACAGGGAGTGGCGGTGGCTCTTGTCCAAGTCCCTGAAAATACATACACCGAGGCCAGAAGTTAGATTTGTGTTAGAAACGGCTGATTCCTTCTGTTTTTGTCCTTTGCTGTGAGCCAGAGGGTCTCTACGTCCCTCAGCGCCTGGCATCCTGTCGACGCCCCGTCCCGCTGGCTTTACTCGCACCTGCTCTTGATCGCTGGTGACATAAGTGCTGACCACAAAGTGCCTTCTCAGTCTCCAAAGATGAATTTCATCACTATTTAGTGATTTGTAAACAGGAAAGAAGATGTTTATTTGTCTTTTTTTGGTATATTTGTAATCCATGTGTATGGAAATTTGATATATAAATCAGAATATTTTATTTCCAACAATATCTCACTACTTAAGCATCCTAAATGCAAGTGGGAAAAGATGTTGACATAAAATTATAACTTTAAAAAACCTTATGACCATGCTTTATTCTATTCAGAACTGTTTCACTTATAATATTGCAGTTGGTCTTTTCAAAACCTCTGCAAGTTAGATAAGAAGGGATGGTATCATTCTTTAGTCCCAGAGATATTAATAACTGGTCCACATTCTAGTTTATTCAGTGATTAAGATCACACCACTTACACTTTCCTTTGGTTTCAAAGAGTCCTCTAATGTGAATACTGGCCCTAAACCCACTGCCTTCAAGGTAGAAGAGAAACTCTCAATCCATCACCTCCTCCTTTCGTCCGGCTGTGTCACCCTGTGGGGGTCTGTCGTCAGGGAGACCAGCTTCCGGAGAACGTTGGAACCCTTTTGGCCTAGGCATGCGAGTCACCGGGGGAGGCTGAGGGCTGAGCTGGAGGGATTTTTGTTGCAGGGCATGTTGGCTGAACGTATACTATTTTTTACTGTGGCGAAATTCATGTGGTACAAAATTTACCACTTTAAATGTACAATTCGCTGGCATTTAGTGCGTTCTCCATGTTGTGCGACCACTGCCTCTGTCTAGTTCCAAAACATTTTCATCACCACCAAAGAAAACCCTGGACCCATTCAGCAGCTACCCCCTAGTCATCCATCCTGCAAGCCCCCGGCAAACATCAGTCTGCTTTCCGCCTCTGTGATGTATCTACTTTGGATGTTCCATATAAATGCAATCATATAATGTGTGGTCTTTCACTGC
>CAUYRT010021836.1:0-19395 GCA_963574885.1 Lepilemur ruficaudatus
GGATTAATAAAATGTGGTATATGTATACCATGGAGTACTATTCAGCTATAAGAAACAACGGTGATATAGCACCTCTTGTATTTTCCTGGATAGAGCTGGAACCCATTCTACTAAGTGAAGTATCCTGAGAATGGATAAGCAAGCACCACATGTACTCACCATCAAATTGCTATTAACTGATCAACACCTAAGTGAACGTATAGGAATAACATTTATCGGGCATCGGACAGATGGGAGATGGGAGGAGGGGATGGGTATATACATACATAATGAGTGCGATGCGCACCGTCTGGGGGATGGACACGCTTGAAGCTCTGACTCCAGGGGAAAATGGGGGGGGAAGACAACATAGGTAACCTAAATATTTGTACCCCCATAATATGCTGAAATAAAAAAAAATAGATACTGCCAAAAAAAAAATACCTTCACATACTCATCTTTTTTACTCGATTCTGTCAATGCCCTTTAAATGAGGTTGACCAGAAACATATCTATAGTTGAACAAGTTGGGTTTCTTACTCATTGCAGTGAAGAACACATAGCATGGGGAACTGTTGGATGTTTTAGCAAGAGGATATGAGAAGGAACATACTACAAGGTTTGGGTTTTAGTTGAATGATTTGAGGAGGGAAGCCTAAGAAAGCTGGGGTTCGCCCCAGATTGGGTGCTATTAGAAAACAGGCACAATTCTATGATCAGATAACGTCTTAAGTCTTATGTATAGGGAGAGACACTAGAACAAGGATAAAGTTATGATTAGTAAAGACAGTAGTCACTCATTTGGGCCAAAAAGGGGTATTTGGTATTTTGCGAATGATATCATGGCCTTGTTTTTGTCTTTGCTTTTAAAAAATGGTCTTGTTTTGTCTCATCTTGTCAGAGTAACCTTGATCTCATTTATCTCAGAGTCACCTTGTCTGAAGTTGATATTCTGTAAGCTTGTTTATATCTCACAGGAGAGTAATACAGCCTAGCTGTGAATGGCAGGCCAGGTTATGAATAACATGGACTGCTTTTTTTTCTTTCTCATTTCCAACTTTTGGATAATTTTTCTTAGCACAATAAATGCATAAATATATAAATGGCTTGCCAGAATAAATTTGATTTAGGAAAATAAAATGACATTCCTCCCACTCAGGAATTATGAGGTAAAGTTCAAATCAGCTCACATCATCATCCTCACCATCAAGAATAGTTGCCTTCTCAACATCCCACTACCTCAGGGAAACCTCCCCCCAACCCCCACCCCGGCAGCAGCAAGGACAGCAAGCACAGTGAAGATCAGGCTGCTAAACCTTGCTAAAATCTCCAGCCAGTTGATACCGAGCTCCCTCATTTTTCAGATAGGACATTCCTTTATAAGTAGCGATGCCAACAGCTAGACAACATGGGCCGGTGAGACACCAAATTTATTTACACCGGCTCAGTCCCACGCAGCAAAAGGGACATGTTCAGCGCCCAGGCAGTTCTCAACCATGCAGTCTTAACACTTCTCTCTTATTTACCATCCATGTGGGCAACTTGGTAAAGTGTTCACTATTCAGACCCTTCCCAAACTCCTCTCCACTTCTCCCCCCAGAAGGAGTTCCCTGAACCTCCTGTTGTTCATCCCTTGATGGTTGTTTCTTTCATTTATATATGACTTTCTTATGATAATGTCATTAACATGAGGAGGGCAGTTGGGAACAGCTTATATACAGCATAATTTTGGCATTTTCTTTGAGACTTCTGTGACATTTGGCTGGCTTCCAGCCATGTGCTCGACTTATGGTCTAGTTTTGTTTCAGTTCATCAACTATGCAAGTTCTTCTTTATCTTGCTGAGTTTTAAGAACTTACTCAAAACAGCGTACATAATATGGAACAGAGTCAGGATTCAAACCTATGTGTGTTTGACTCACAAACCCACCTTTTCTCTACTTTTATAGAATAGTCTGCTTGATTAAAAAATAGAATGTAATTACTTTTCTCCATTTCAGACAAGGTTTTACAGCAAAATTAACGAAAACGTTTTCATACATAGTGGTTAGAAAGTGTGAGACAGTCTCTGGATGTGGATGGCTAACAGGAGATAAAAATGAGTGAAGTATGAGCTCTAGCACATGTAAAATGATGCGACATAATTTTCGTCTAGAAAATATATTTACTGCAGTCATTGCTTCTAAGAAGACAAAATTTAGATAAGGGAGCAACAACTGGCAGTACAAGCACGCCAGAAGTGGAGTAAAGATGGGGTGAATGGGGGAAATACCAGCAAGAAAAAGAGGATAGAAAGGCAAAGTGAGAGATTTCAAAAAATAAACTTCAAAGTCCTCCAACTTTGCCTTCAACAGGCAGACTGTGGTTTAGATTTTTGGATCTGTCTGCTTTCTGCATGCTTTTTCCATTCATTAGCTTCAGTTTTTCTTCAGGGAAAAAAAAGTTGCCATGCCTCAGATGGAACCTCAACATCCATTATGTGGCTGGATTTGCAAATCTAGCGCTACCAGATTCTGTTTCCAGCCTGAGAACAGTGGGCAACTCCTGAAGGTCTTCAGTGCAAATCCAAGCAGCTATAACCATTGCACACCCAATAAACAATGTAATGAAGGATCTATATTTTCTTCTTCAACTTCTGCAAAAATTTCATTGAATGAGAAGAATCAGGACTGAAAAGAGTCACATTTCACTGGTTACATTTTGCCAAGTGAGATTTCAAAATTTCTTTAAAATTTCTTAAAACTCTTGACCTCCCACATGAGGTGAGATCATGTAAACCTCAATATATGACTCTAGAATGAAGAGTCAAAATAATTTGACTTGCTGTTTGCAGAGAGCATTGATGCTCAGCTACCCAATCTCTATGTCAAAGCAGAAGCTCCAAATTAATTCAGCTCTCTTCACTGTAAAATGGGAGTAATAGGACTCATGTAGTAACAGCAGCAGGTACAATGGTCTTTCCTGGGTCTGTCACAGAAGAGAAGCTCACTCAGTAGTAGGTAGTAATATCCATCCTCTGTCAAAGAATGAACTTCAGTACTTGGGGCTTTCCCAAAACATCTCTCAAGTTTGTAAAAATCACTGTGTCTAATTGGCCATGTTAAAATGGCCAAATCAAAATCTCCCCTCTTAACTCATTACCTCATGTCTCAAAGGAAAGATTTGTTACTTCCTCTATTTAAAGGTAATATGATCAGATCCCATTAATTTATTTTTGTTGCTGTGATTGCTTTTGGGGTCATCTTCGTAAGTTCTTCGCCTAGGCTGATGTCTTCAAGAGTTTTTCCAATATTGTCTACTAGAATTCTTGTGGTTTCATGTCTTAGGTTTAAGTCTGTTATCCACCATGAGTTGATTTTTGTGAGTGGTAAGAGGTGCAGATCCTGTTTCAGTCTTCTACATGTGGATATTCAATCTTCCCAGCACCATTTATTGAATAGGAATTCTTTTTTCCCCAGTGTATGTTTTTGTCTGCTCTGTTAAAGATTAGATGGCTATTTGAGGATGGTTTTATACCTGGGTTCTCAGTTCCTGTTTTATTGGTCTGTCTCTATTCTTGTGCAAGTTCCACGGTGTTTTGGTTACTATAGCCTTGTATTATAGCTTGAAGTCTGGTAAACTGAAGCCTCCCAATTTGTTCTTTTTGCTTAAGATTGCTTTGGCTATATGGGGTCTTCTCTGGTTCCATACAAAGGAAGCATAAAATTATTTTTTCTAGATCTGTGAAAAATGATGTTGGTATTTTAATAGGGGTTGCATTGAATCTGTAGATCACTTTGGGTAGTTGCTATACATCCAATAAAGGGCTGATAACTAGAATCTATATAGAACTCAGGAAAATCAGTAAGAAAAAAATCAAATGACCTCATTAAAAAGTGGGCAAAGGACATGAACAGAAACTTTTCAAAAGAAGATATACTAATATGGCCAAGAAACATGAAAAAATGCTCAATATCTCTAATCATCAGGTAAATGCAAATCAAACCCACAATGAGATATCATTTCACTCCAGTGAGAATGTCTTTTATCAAAAAGTCCCAAAACAACAAATGTTGGCGTGGATACAGAGAAATAGGAACATTCATACACTGCTGGTGGGACTATAAACTAGTACAACCTCTATGGAAAGTAGTATGATATCTCAAAGAACTAAAAGTAGAACTGGATTACTGGAACATTTGATCCAGCAATCCCACTGCTGGGTATACACCCAAAGGAAGAAAAGGACATTCTATTAAAATGACATCTGCACTCGAATGTTTGTGGCAGCACAATTCACAATTGCAAAGACATGGAAACAACCCAAGTGCCCATCAATACATGAGTAGGATTAATAAGATGTGGTATATGTATACCATGGAGTACTACTCAGCCATAAAAAATGGTGAACTAACACCTCTTGTATTATGTTGGATGGAACTGGAGCCCATTCTTCTAAGTGAAGTATCAGGAGAATGGAAAAACAAACACCACATGTACTCACCATTAAATTGGTATTAACTGATCAACATTTATGTACACACATGGAAGTAACATTCATCGAGTGTCGGGCAGATCGGAAGGGAGTGGAGAGGATGGGTAAACTCACACCTAATGGGTGTGGTGTGCACTGTCTGGGGGATAGAGCTTGTAGCTCTGACTCGGGTGGTGCAAAGGCAATTTATGTAACCAAAGCGTTTGTACCCCAGTAATACTCTGAAATAAAACAAAAAAGGTAATATGCTCTGGATGCCACTCTTTTGCTCCCCTTAGCATTCCTCTCCCCATCCTCTCACTTCCTCTGAGTCTTTTTTCCATCCATATCCTCCTTTCTTCTTCCTTCAATCTCTCCCTTTTGAGGTATCTTCCTCTCATTTACAAAACACACACTTAGGTCTCCAACTGGTCTCCCTCTGAAGAGGAAGCTGTATCTTCCTGTGCTTCCTGCTTAGTAAGGTCAACACTTAAGAGAGGATAGCGGGGAGGAGGGAAACAAGAGAGTGAGGAAGCATAAGCAGCTGTGTTTCCTGCATTTTCCTGATCCTCAGAACACTAATTTAGCACAAGTTGCATTTTGCTAAGGACACTGATGGCACAGACCATGTAAGAAGGGGGTCAAGGACCATGTATGTGAGAAGAGTTTAAAAGAAGACACCAGGGAAAATCTAAGACATTGATAAGCTCCAGGCTGCAGAAATATTACTAGAATCCGATCAGATAAAAAACAACAACAACTGTGTTATAACAAATATGAAGCCCATATAACTAGATACTTTCCAGGTCGATACCAGCACAAGTATAGGTACAAAGTAATAGTTATGTAGCAAGTTGGCAAAATGGTGCCAAATTCCTCTCATAGTGGAGAGATTTTCCTATATTTTTAGATGAAATCTCAAAACAAGAAATATGTGATATTACTAAAAGGTCACCTTCCTGCCGTTCTCCAACAAATGAATTTAAATTGATAACTGTATAAATAAAATTATATTTTCTCAATCAATGGAAGTTACCAAGAGGCTGTCTGTCTTTTATGATTGATTTCCCACTGGCTATTTGTCCTTAGTCCTTTGGCTTTTAGTTTGTCTTCTTCCAATTCCTTTGTCAAGTGGCTAATGATCCATAAACATGCACTGAAGAAAAGAGGGGAACTGCTTTAGTATCGCCAAGAAATATTTTCTAATTCAGATTTTTATGAACTCTTTTCCTTCTTTTATTCCTATTACAGTCTAACCTTCTTTTAGTGTAATAGGTTTTCTTAAGGAGAGGTAAATACAACAAAGATACCTGAAAAAAATTCTTCCTACACCATATTTCTAAATCCCATCAAAAGTGTTTTCTCTCTATTCCCAAAGCCTCAGGATAAAGAAAAGCCTAATTCTGCCTTAGCCTTGGCATTCACTCTGAACAAGCATTCTGACCTAGTTCTCTCATTTAGTGTCACAAAGTCCTGTAAGCACCTGCAAGGAAAAAAAATAATAAACATAAGACCAAAATCCATTTATTGGTCACCCAACATCAGACATGTGTAAACATCCATATTCTAAAATGAACATCTTATGGAGTATAAATTTTAATATAATCATGGACTCAGATTTGCAAGAATTTAACTTAGTTTTCTTATAATTAGAGTTTGCTAGCTTCCAAGTTCCCACTTTCACTGATGGCAGAAAACCAAATCTTGCAATTCAAAGTAAATTCAATCATTTTTGCTTTAAAACTCAAAAATATTCTGTTAACTTAAGACTCTCAAACTCCTGATTAGTTTTACCTTCTCTTTATTCGGGATTTAACTAAACTATGGGAGGGGCACAGGGTTTTGTATCATCCTGGTCTGATGCAAGAGGTGCCTGGGGCATGGCAAACTCTGTTTGTGCTGGCCTCTGCCCAGATGGCCCTGGTTTTCAGCAGCTGTTCCCACTATACCTGCCACCTATTATCTGCAGTTCTCTGAACAAGGATCCACGGGTTTCTCTGTGCCCAGCCCAGCCCGTGAATGTGTTTTCTCTCTCTCTCTCTCAACCTACTTCTTCACTCACACCACCTGGGACCATGAGATGTCACCAAAGCTCAAGGTGAAGCGGATAGTGGTGCTTTTTGCTGGACCTGATTGGTCACCATTTCTACCTAATACAGCAATTCCATCCACCACCACATTGAGCATGGCCTGCTATGTGTCTCTCTCTGCTCAGAGTTTCAGGCAGGAAATGAGACCTCAGTTCTCTAATGCTCTCTAATTCCCAAGCCTGCCAGAGCCTTCTAAGGGACCCATGTCCATTACTCAAGTTTTGACTCTCCTCTTTCTATCCTCTCTCCACCCTTCAGTTGGTCAACTTCAGTGCACCAAGGGGCAAAAGACTAGATTTTGCCCTATCATGCATTCTCTTGAATCTACTGTTTTTAGCATACACTCTATACTTTGTTTCCCTCAAGGCTTTGGCTCTTGATATACAAAGCCAAAGTTTGGAAAATTCAAACCCATTTTCTTCCTTCATCCCTTTGCCTTTAAAAGACTTTTTCACTACTAAGAATTTTAAAAACATCAATTCAACAATTCAACTGACTGACTTAATCTTGGCTGCCATCTTCCCCCAACCTCTGAAGCAGTGAATATAGAAAACTACCACTAGCAGCTGTGGAAATAAAGGATAGAAACCTAACTTATCTTTCTATCATTTCCAATATCTTTACACTGAAGCTTGGGATTAATTCCATCACCAAAGATATTGGGGGCATGCACTCTTCTCCATCTGGGGAGTTCCCTGCATTCATGAAGCTTGTACTCTAGTTGGGTGAAATAGATAATAAACAATTAAAGGAAAAAATTAAGAAAATAATTTCTAATTATTGTAAGTACTATGAAGTAAATACATAGGATGATATGACAGTGATTGGAAGAAAGAAGAGAAGTCAAGGAAGTTCCCTATTTAAGCTGAGACCCGAAGGATAGAGGGAGTCAGACATGTAAACAGCCAAGCGAATGTCTTTCTAGGAAGAGAAAGCAGCAAGTGCGAAGGCCCAGTGGTGGGAAACAGCTCGGTGTGTTCAACAAACAGCGAGGAGGCCAGTGAAACTAGAACATGGTGGACACAAGGGAAAAATTAGAAAAAGAGATAATACCAAAACATGCGGATTCCAATAGGCCGTTATAAACAACTTGAATTCTTTCTAAATAAAATGGAAAGTCTCTGGTGGGTCTTGATCAGAGACATTATGTTTTATGCTTTTTAAAAGATTGCTCTGTCTGTAAAATGGCTAATCAGGAAACTAAGAGTGAAATATACTGGCTTTCACCAAAGTGCATCTTGAAGATTTAAAGAAGTAAATAGATTCGAAGTCTATTTAAGAAATATCCTCAGGGAGAATTTCTCAGCTGTCTGTGAAAGAGGGTTGGAATGTCAAATTTCCAAATTATATAAATGTGTCTTTATTATGCCATCATTAATACCAGTGTTGCATCACCAAAAACTAACTCACAAGTGCTCTCAATACCACACTTGGTTGATCATTAAAGGCTCTTGCTGCCTAAAGAAAAATCAGGATCTTTTGAATGCTAAGATAAGGCCAAGCATCTCACTGGCAGTCCCTTGATCTCTAAGCTCTTCTGACCCAAAGAATGCTTAATAGTTCTCATATCCATGCTTTATAAGGATATTTAGAACATAAGAATGCTTTTGTTCTCAGTATTATCCACAAACATTTTGATGGTTACTAGTTATGTTTCATCTTAACTATAAATGTTATAAATGTAGGGGGTTTTTTTTTTCTTTCTTTCTTTTTTTTTTTTTTGTAAAATCCATATTGATTTCCCCTTTAGCTTCTGGTCACCAGATAAACCACCCACTTAGAGTTTCAAACTAATATATGCTTGACTAAGTTCTGCTCATGGTAGGTCATTCTACATCTGAAATAGCAACTACATTGAGAAGATAGAACAATAAAAGCTCCTTAGAAGAGCAGAGTAAATAGTGTACCATGTCAGTGAATTATGAGTTTCTGAAATATGCAAGGGGAGTTAGGGATCTCCTGTTGATAATTAGAACAGAGTTCTCATATCCTACATCTTCATCAGGGTCCTAGCCACTAGAGAGCACATACAAAAACTGGCAGTCACATGGAAATTAAAGCACTACCTACATTAATTGACCAGGCAAGTGCTTGAGAATCTCATAGGATAGAATTGACCTGGCCTGGAAAATGCAGCTTGGATATGAGAACTAATTTAAGGTCTTCTACTTTCTAAACTTCTGAACCTATACCTAGGGGATGCTTCTGGAGAGAACTTGGCTGCAGATCAAACTCAATCTACCTCCACATGCACGAACCTAGTTGACAGCCAGATAAAGAAAAAGGAAAAGGATTGAGATATGGGCCCATATTATTTTTTTTCAGTACCTCTCCCATAACCCCTTGGTAAAAATGGCATCCAATGAGTAACCCAAAATTCTGCACAATCTTGTTAGCTACTCTTCTTAACTTCATGAAGTATAAGTAAGTAACTAAATGAGGAAATGTTCGGTCCAACACAATCCTCTCATAAGAAGGAGAATAAAAGTCTCCCTCTCCAAGAGTATAGTCAACAACAAGAAAAAAACAGTAGGATTTAGAAGAATCTGGTACAGCAGTAACCTGAATAAGAAATTTCCTTCACTTTAGACCTTGTATGTAAGCCCAACTTCATTAGAATTTGGCCCAGGATGCAGAGGAGAGATCTGTCAGAAGGCTAGTGTTTGTCATTCCCTCACCCTTCTTCCCCAACAAAGCTGAGGGTCTCTCCCTGGCCCCACGACTCTCCTCTTTCCTTAAATATCTTACACTCTTGGATTACCATTTTTAAGCTGGTAATTTCCAAGTCTGTATCTCCAGCCCTAACCAGTCTGTGAACTTCAGATTCATTTATCCACCTACCTGCTAGACATGGTCACTGAAAGTCCCAGAAACAACACAAAATCAATATAAGCCAAACTGAATCTTACAGAACTTTTATTAACTTACCTAACTATTCCCACCTCAAAATGTTCCTCCTTCTGTATTTCCAATTACTTTTAATGGAACTTCTACTTCCTATCTAGTCACCCATGCAAAAATCTCAGAGTGATTATGGAAACCCTACATTACACATTCCATCAATGGTGAAGTTCTGTTGATTCAATATTTTACATGTTCTTGAGTCTGAACTCCTAACACCTACATTGCTTTGGGTTCTCCTCAATTCTTAAACTACAAAAGCAATCTTCTAGCAGGTATCCCTACTCTTAATTCTGGTCTCTTATATCTATCCTGCATAATGTCATATATCTAAAATGCTTTAAACCCTTCAGCAACTCACCATTGCCCACAGGGTCAAATACAAGTTCCTCAGCATGGCACATAAACCCTCCAGTACCAGTTACCTTACCGACTTCTTAAACCTTGTATGTCTATCTCACTTTTTAAAGTTCCAGTCAACAAACCACTCTGTTCCCTCTGTTCAGGGGCATTCAGATCTCTGTGACTTTATAAATGTTGTTCCCCTCCCAACCCTCACCCACATGAGCATCTGCCTGTCCCTGAAAACTCACATAGAGGAGTCAGGACAGGTGTATTCACTTTATTCAGGTAAGCATATCTCAAAGAAAAGAAGAAAGAGTGAGGCACTGAGGCACTTGACTCTGTTCTTTCTCAAACAGTAGCCAGCCCTCCTCACCCAGAGGGAGTGAGAGGAAGGGGCAGGGCCAGAGGCCATGAGTGTCACTCTAGTGGGACTCCCACAACGTGGAAGCATGAACCAAAGAAGTGAGGTTTAACCTCAGGTATTTCTCTCCCTCTTTACATAGCAAGCTCCTTGAAAGCAAGAACTACGTCTTATTCCTCTTGGCATCTACAAAGCCGGCCTCTGAATGTTTATTGAATTTAAATGTTCCCTCAGACATAATCTTTAAAATCAATCTTGGGTGACAGTAACTGAAAGCAACACAGGAAGAAATCGAAGTAAAGGCAAAAAATAGAATAGTATCTAGACTAATTAGCAATAATTTTTTAAATGTCTGCAAATGTAATCAGATCAGAAGGAAATGAGAAAATATAATCAGAAATGAAAATTATTACATTGATATTATATAATTATGGGTGATATTTTACAGAAATGTTATTTTAACATAATCTTTTGGGAAAAAAACATTTTAATACCTAAAGCAGTGTTATAGACATTTATTATTTTATCTACTCAGAAAAGTACCCTCCCTCCTCTAGGAACTGTTCCTTCCCCTCTCCAACCACTGACTCTGCTTGGTGCTTCCAGATATAGCCCTTCACTTCTTGGGCACAGGGATGGGCACTTGATCACAGCTAGACCAAAGAGTACTGGCTAATGTGGGCAGGTGGCAGAAAGAGAACTCCCAATGGAATGACCTGTTGTAGCAAGGTCTGGTGTGCCTTGTAAATGCTGGGAGACCTAAATATACCTTCTGATTAGAATTAAGTGTAGTCAAAGACAAACCTTTGTCCAGAAAAAATAAAGAAATCAAAGATCAGGAAGAAGAAATCCCTACCTCATTTTCCTCTTCTTCCTCATTACCATTTTCCTGCCAGTGCTTATGAAAACTACTGTTCAGTCCCTGTGGATTTGTGGTGTCTCCTGGTTAAACAGCCTGCTGGGAATCAGACCCCACTGCTCTTCTTCCAGTTATTTCCGGGGGTCTCAGCAGGTGTCCCTTGCTATTCAGGAAAAAATCTACCGAGCCAGCAAATGGCCTCTTCCACTTTCCCCCTCTCCCCTTGGGGCCACCCTCTGGCTCAGTCCCCAGCCCATTAGAGAGGTCACTAATCCTAATGGCCCTTCTGACTGGTGTGTGAGGGAAGGGTTGTCCTGGCTTATAGGAATGACTCTGTCAAAGGTCCCTGAGGAATTTGAGTAAGGCGGCCATGGCCACACACCTTCTTGGGTTGAGGAGAGCCCAGCCCTGTCCTTGCCCCACAGCTGGAGAGCCCAGCTCCTTCAGGTCAGAGCCAGATGATGCTAGTTTATGCCAATTAGAAATGTAGAAAATACTTTGGTTGAATAAAGTGCTTATATCCTTCTAGGTAACAATGCCGAAAGCATATTAACATGAATTGCTGCAATTTGTTGTTGTGCTTTTCATTTGTTACTCAAAAAATAGGGTAGAAATAAATTGAAAGTCATACTTTCTGAATTGTACTATTTGGTAAAATCATCCATTATCACCTTGGTATTGGTGCTGCTTTTGTGAAGTATACAAAAGCCTGCATGGGGTTCTGTGGCAAAGTCAAAGAGAATGCTGCTTCTCATTTGCACAATTCTTAGTGAAAATAACTTCCATTTTTTCCTCACAGGCTCAGTTTTCCTGGACCCCAATATTAACATACATGGGCCTGGGCTTGGTGCAAAGGAAAGGTCATAGGCACTGAGAATAACCCATAACTACCCACCCTCAACAAAGGAAAGCTTTGTTGCTGCATCTCAGACTCACCATTCTGAGCCTTCCATATGCATGTCACCAGATACATCTACACCCTGCAGTGTGCAGAGTTGCATTCCCTAAAAAGTCTACAGAATACCCTCTTAGGGTAAAGCACCAAACCCATCAGGTTTTCTACCAAGATGTTTGTGTCCAGGTGCCCAAATACACTGTATAAACACTTCTAAATCAGTTCTATCCAATAGAACTGTCTGTACTGATGGAAATATCTAGTATCTGCACTGTCCAATATGGTGGCCACTAGCCACATGGGGCAATTGCACACCGGCTATGTGGCTAGTGACACTTAAGTATTGAACTTTTTATTTACTAATTAATTTTACTTTTAATAGCCACATGCAGTGAATAACTGCCATTGGACTGGACACTTCTACAGAAAAAGAAAGTTCCTTTAAAGTGATGAAGGATTCCAAAATAGGTAACTAGAAATAGATGAAAAATTTTAAATTAATGCTGCTCAAGCTTTCCCTTCAAAATTTCCCAATAAATAAACAGAAACAAAATGAACTTATAACCCTGGATTATCTGGCAATAGGACATTTCTTGAAAGTACAGGATAAGTTTTTTCTAGTGTACACATTGTTTTTAATCAAATTCATACTATATTTGTTTTAATTTTTAAGTGATGTTTAAAGTTACTTTTCAAGTAAAAGCAGTACTTGAAGAAGATCCTCCTGTACCCTTAGCAAGCTTCATACCTTCTAGGTACACATATTCTGTCTTGCAAAGCACGGGATTAAACGCAGGACGAAGCACAGGGAAATGCAGATTTTCTGGCCCCAACCAGCACTCCTGTCTTCTTAGCCCTGACCCCCAAAACCCAAAACTACCTTCCCTTTGTTGATGAGAGAGTAGAGGTACCTTGGGTGTTACATTCCATTCAAATTTGGGGAAACCCTCAAGATGTCTGCTGTAATGAGCTTGGTGTCCCTATTATTAATAAAAGAGCCTAAAAGATAAGCACACATGTAAAAACCCAAGGAGAGCCATCCCCAGACATCAGCATGAAGTAGCTCTTATGTTCTATGGGACAAAGGAATCCTAACTGGGCACTTTCTTTCCTGCTTTTTCAGTGGCCCTTTTCATCAAGGTACCCAGAGCTCCATGTTCCTGGGCATCTCTGGTTAACCCGAATGAACTTGGCTCATACTCTTTATTCACAATAAGGTATCACTGCAAATCAGCTCCTCCCTGTAACATGACAGGGAGTTTCAAAAGGGAGTTTTCTGCTGAAGCAGGTAATTATATGTGTGATTATACCACCAAACAGGAAGTTCGGAGTACTCTGGGAGAATAAAAAGGAGGACCCAACCCTGCCTGAATGGTTCAAGACAGCCCTTCTGTGATTATCACATAGAAGCTAAAGCTTGAAGGTTAAGTAGGGTATGGTGAGACAAAGATGGAAAAGAAAACCATTCCAGGACAGAGTAATGATGATAGCAAGTGGGAAGAACAAAAATGAACTCTCTCTGTGTGTGTGGTGCATTTAAGTTTTTAAAGGAAATTTTGTATAGTAAGATTGTGAAGAGAAAGGAAGATTGGTGTAAGAGAAGCCCATACATGTAGGCAAGGAAATATTTGATTTGGAAAATGTTTTGGTGTGCAGCTACTCAGTCTATTCAGACTAATTCTGTACTCAATTCAACATGTTTGAGGGATTATGCGGGTCTGTGCTCTGGAAAAGGTCCCCATTCATTCACTGGAATCATGATCTCCTTGGCAGATAACAGCTTTGCTCTCTGCCTCTTTCATGTAAGCAGTAATTCATCTCCAGAATGTCTTTTTCATATGTATCTGTACTTGTTCATTTCTATTCTTTAAAAGTCTGGAACAACCTCAAATTGAATTGCCTTTTGAAACCACCAAGGATTCCCATTCAGAGGTAGATAAGGCCGGGTCAGGATGCATGTCCTCCTGAATCAGATTTTTCCAACAGGATTAAATAGGAATCATCTCTCAGGGTTTTGCTGGCATGCTAATATGCCCCCCCACAAAAAAATTGTCACTGCATTCTATTGCCTGAAAATTAATGCAATAAGCCCCTATCTATGTTTCCTCTGGACACTTATGAATGATTTCTAATTGCATAAAGGGATTCTTTTCTCCCCAGAACTGGTGTACATACAGCACTCTGGAAAAAATTCTCTCTAGGCCTTCAGAGATTGCAAGAGCCCTGTCCTCAATGATGAGATAGGGAGCTTACTCCTCCCACATGCAGAAGTCAGTACTCTCCATGGCATAGAGAGATGGGGTGACCTGGCCAAGGTTGGAAAAGTAGTCCATGACAGAGCTAGACAAAGAACCCTGGTTTTCTACTTGCACATTGCTTAACCCAGAAGGCTAATCACCGTGTTAGTTCCTTAGCATAGTGTGATTATTAGTTATTTTTATCATTTTCAATACTGTTCAGAAATTTTTAATGACAAATAATTATTACTTTTGTAGATTTAAAAAAGTTATATTTAAAAATATTGACTCTGGAAGACTGTACAGTCCTCTGCTGGCTATTTTTTCACCTGGGGATGATGCTCATCTTATTTCCACCCTCCTCTGATAATAATAATTAGCTTCAATAAGACTCTGTGAAATAATTACTATTATTCTTATATTATGGATGATGATATTGGGGCTCAGTACGGGAATAAATAACTTGCCCAAGATCACATGTTAGTAGCAGATAATGGAGTCAAGCCCATGCACTTCTGATTTCAAAATCTGTGCTTTTACTATTAAGTCCCACTATCCAGTCTAGGTTTTCTACATTCAAATATCAGAATTGAGTTAACAAGGCTGAAGACCAACCCAGGATTCCACATGTAGCCCCTCTAATGCTTTAAGCTGCAAATAATTCATACTAACTCAAACAACAAGGAATTAATTTTATTGACTTGCATAATTACAAGACCAAAAATAGGATGGCCTTCAGACACTGTTTATTTGGGCCTCTGACTTGATTTCTGGTCTTTCTGCTCCATGCGTCATTTTTTTTTCTTATGCTCGTTTCTTTCAAGTTCTTAGGCAGCTGATAAAGCCACATTGTCCCTTCCCATCCAACAGGAAAAGACCCAGGTTACAATGGTGCTCTCTTATAAGGGAAGAAGTTTCTTCCCCAGAATCCACCTGCAAGCTTCTATTATCCTATTAGCCCAAATTGTGTGAGGTTCCCACCCTTGAACCAATCATTGATGGTAGAGTCAATTCCCCAAGCCACCTGACTGCAATGCACTGAACAGGGTGTTGGCGAATCAACCACAGTGAAACTTCTATCACATAGGTGATATTTTGCTGAAATTAAAAGTGATATTCTCCAGGAATATTAGTTTTGGGGGAACATGCTAACAATATAATGTTAACTTCTTTTAAAGCAGGATTAAAAAAAACTTTTATGATCCCAGTATTTTTAGTGTGTTTGTATCCATGAGTGTTCACATGAAAACACAGAAAATTGAATAGAAAAGAATATACCAAAATATTAGCAGTGGTTATCTTTGGAGCAAAGGACAAAGACAGATCAAGAGGATGTTTTTAAAAAACATACTTTTCTTTAATTTCCAAGATTCCTACAATGAAAATTAATTGCTTGTTATGTACAGGGCTTCATTTATTCCAAGCTTCCAAGAGCCATCACAGCAGCATACAGAACTCTGTCTCAATGTGAGGGCATTTATTGCTGATAACATAAGAGTCACCCATTTCAACAAACTATCCCTTACCCAGTTTTATATCACTCCACCACTCTCAGCCATGCTCTTTTGGTTCTTGCTAGTATGAATCGCCAGGCTCTCAGCTTCTTTGGTGAATAATCCTTCCTCAAAACTAGCAGGACCATCATTCCCCACTCAGCCCATACTGAAGCTTGTGTCCTCCGATTTGATCTGGTGGCTAATATGGGAGCTAGGGGCAGCCCCTGAGGAAGATGAGCAATTTCTGACACAGCGTCTGCTTTAGTTGAGATCTGGTACATGGGGATCATGTACCAGAAGTTTCCATCTTCCATGAAGGGCCAGAAACCACTTCTGCAGGTCCAGAATCTTCAGAGGAAACATAGTTTCTGGGTCTCAGTTCCATCTGCCCAGAGACACCAACCATAGTCCTAGGGTCTCCTTCCTACTAGACCCTTGGCTTGGTGTGGACAATGTTTTGAGGCTGAAAATTTCAGTCTTCCATGAAGTTTTCCTAATTTTACAATTTAGTCTTGGGCCTGGTCCTCAGCAGTTATAGGACTCAGCTGAAGGAGTTGAGGGAAATCTTTAGAAGCTGTCAAGGAGATCTCTGACTTTCATACTGTGCCTTAAGTTGGTAATTAACTGACCAGAGTCTATTGTTTTGCTCTCTTTCAGCACCAACCAACCAATTCCACGCAGTTCAGTAAAACAGAAACAGGTATATAAAAATGTAGCATATCATAAAAATGGAATTTTTTAAGTATGGAGAATTCTGAACTTCTTAATTAATAGTGTTGGAACATCTATGAAACAATGCACTAAGTGCCCTATCTCACATCATATCAAAATAAATTCCAAAAGAGTTACCCTTTTAGAAAAACAAAAACAAAAAAACTTCAACAACATAATAAAAAAAGTACAGAAGAATATTTAAATGATCTTGATTAAAAAGGCTTTCTAAGGAAAAAACAATATAAGAAAGATTAAAAGTTTAACTTATTTTTTAAAAATTTCAATATAACTTCTTTTTAAAATTTCTCATAAATAAAATTTAAAAACAAAGTGGAAATTGCAATATTTGTAACATATATGATACACAAACATGCCATATATTAATAAATGTCTGTGTATATATATTACTATAATATTAGAGCATAAACCTCCTAGAAATCAAATAGAAAAAATTAACACATCAATATAAATATGGTAAATGGGAAAGTCACAAAAGGAATATTTCAAGCAACTAAAAAACACACAGCAACCTGTACAATCTCATTGATTTTAAATAAATACAAATAAAAATATTACTATTTACTTATCAATAGAAAAAAGGTTTTCAAACAATTGTTTTCATTACTTATAGGGAAATTTAAAACAACCTAAGTGTTTAATAATATAAGGTTTCCAACAAACATTTTTGTGCATTCCTAAAAATGGAATAATACTCTTGTGTTCATTAAAATATTTTATTGTTCAAAATAATATTTACATGGAAATGTGTTCATGATATATCATGTGAAATAATAGGTTCCAAACCATATAAATATTAATAGTATTACCTTTTGGAAATCATGTGTTTATGTGTGCATTGAAAAAAGACCTAAAAGGTTATTATAGGTTATTATAAACATTATTATGTTTTCTTCAAGTGGTAAAATAATTTAATGACTTTTAAATTTTTCATGTTTGTTATTAAATGTCCTACAATGAATATGCATTATTTTGGCTTTTTATTGATATATAATATTTGTACATATTTGTGGATTACATGTGATATTTTGTTACATGCATAAAATGTGTACTGATCAGATCCGGATATTTAGGGTGTCTATCACCTTGATTATTTATCATTCTTATATGTTGAGAACATTTCAAATCCTCTCTTCTACCGATTTAGAAATATACATTAACTTCTTGTTAGCTATAGTCACCCTACTCTGCTATTGACCATTAGATATTATTTCTTCTCTCTATCTATGTGTTCATACCCATTAACCAGCCTCTGTTCATCACCCCCCACAACACACACACCCCTTCCCATTCTCTGATATCTGTAATTCTACATTTTATCTTCATGAGATCCACTTTTTTAGCACTCACATGAGTGAGAACATGCGATATTTGGCTTTCTGTACCTGGCTAATTTCACTTAACCTCCAGTTTTGTCCATGTAATGACCTCCAGCTCTGTCCATGTTGCTGCAAATTACAGAATTTCATTCTTTTTATGGCTCAATAGTATTCCGTTGTGGATATATACCACATTTTTTTTATCCATGCACCCACTGATGAACACTTAGATTGATTCCATATCATTGCTATTGTGAATAGTGCTGCAATAAACACGAGGCTGCAGGTATTCCTTTGATGTGCTCATTTCCTTTCCTTTGAATAAATACCCAGTAGTGGAATTGCTGGACCATATATGGTGGTTGTATTTTTTGTTTTTTGAGAAATCTTCATATTGTTTTCCATAGTAGCTGTACTAATTTTCATTCCCACCTATAGTGTCTAAGAGTTTCCTTTTCTCCGCATCCTCTCCAGCATCTATTTTTTGTCTTTTTACTAATAGCTATTCTGACTGGGGTAAGAGGATATCTCATTGTGGTTTTCATTTGTATTTCCCTGATTATTAGTGATGTTGAGCATTTTTTCAGATGCGTGCTGGCCATTTGTATCTCTTCTTTTGAAAAATGTCTATTAATACACGTCCTTTGCCCACTTTGTAGTGGGATTATTTGGGGTTTTTTTGTTCTTGTTGTTGGGTTTTTTTGCTGTTGTTGAGTTGTTTGAATTCTCTATATATTCTAAATATTAGTACCTTGATGGATGAATAGTTTGCAAATATTTTCTCCCAATCAATATGTTGTCTCTTCACTCTGTTGATTGTTTCCTTTGCTGTTCAGAGCTTTTTAGTTAAATAAAGGCCCATTTGTCTATTTTTACTTTTGTTGCTGTGCTTATAAGGTCATAGCCATAAAATCTTTGCCTATACCAATGTATTGGGTTTCCCCTATGTTTCTTCCAGTAGTTTTATAGTTTGGGGTTTTATGTTTAAGTCCATCAGTTGATTGTTGTATATGGTGAAAGACAGGGGTCTAGTTTCATTCTTCTAAAAATAGATATTCAATTTTCCCAGCACCACTTACAGAAGAGGGTGTCCTTTCCCCAGTGTATGCTCTTGGTGCCTCTGTTAAAAATCAGTTGTCTATAATATGTGGATTTATTTATGGGCTCTCTGTTCCATTGGTCTGCGTCTGTTTTTATACAAATACCATGCTATTTTGGTTACTATAGCCTTGTAATACATTTTGGTTTTTTTTTTTAATTTTTTTTTTTATTTCAGCATATTATGGGGGTACAAATGTTAAGGTTGCGTACATTGCCCTTTCCCCCCTCCCCCCTCCAGTCAGAGCCTCAAGCCTGACCATCCCCCAGACGGTGCACATAGCACTCATTATGTATGAATATACCCATCCCCTCCTACCCCCTCCCTTCTGCCCGACACCCGATAAATGTTCCTATGTGTCCACTTAGGTGTTGATCAGCTAATACCAATTGGCTGGTGAGTACATGTGGTGCCTGTCCATCCATTCTTGGGATACTTCACTTAGTAGAATGGGTTTCAGCTCCATTCAGGAAAATACAAGAGGTACTATATCACCATTGCTTCTTATAGCTGAATAGTACTCCATGGTATACATATACCACATTTTATTAATCCACTCGTGTATTGATGGGCACTTGGGTTGTTTCCACAACTTTGCAGTTGTGAATTGTGCTGTTATAAACATTCGAG
>CAUYRT010021838.1:0-14721 GCA_963574885.1 Lepilemur ruficaudatus
GCAAGACCCCTGTCTCTACTGAAAATAGAAAGAAATTAGCCGGGCATGGTGGCGCATGCCTGTAGTCCCAGCTACTCAGGAGGCTGAGGCAGGAGGATTGCTTGAGCCCAGGAATTTGAGGTTGCTGTGAGCTAGGCTGACGCCATAGCGCTCTAGCCCAGGCAAGAGAGTGAGACTCTGTCTCAAAAAAAAAAAAAAAGTAGCCAAGAGGAAACTTCTTATTGAATGTGTAAAATATATAATGTCAAAAACAACAAACAAGACCCTTTTGATAACTTGATAATTTGACTTTTGGTTTTTGAAGATGAGTCACCCCATTTACAAATAAATCGGATTCCTCAGAAGGGCCTTAGAATACATATAATAAATCAGGTACTAAAAAGCTAAAGAGATAAAGGGATTCCAAGGACAAGATAAGCACAAGCCACTCTGAAAAGTGCAGCCTGAGCTTCAAGGATAGACAATTCCTCAGAGGTAGGGCTTGTTCTTCCAAAAGAGAGTGCAGGGGAGGCTCCCCACCTCAATTCTCCCCAGCTTAATGGGGCAGTCTTTACTCATCCGTGAAGATCTTTGTCATGATTGAATCTATTTATTTTAAATTTTAAGAGCTAGTAAAGCTATTCTGTAAAAATGCATATTGATATTGGGAAATATCAATTTGAAAAGAATTTATAAAATAGTATTAAAATGTGAAACCCTTTTTTTGGTAAAATGAACCAAAAAGGGTGTGTTTCTATATGCACATACTTGTCATAGCAAAACCACTAAAAAGACATATATTGAAATATGTTAACAATGGTTACCTCTGATGGGTGATTTTTATCTTATTAATCTCTGATTTTTTTGAGTGTTTTCCAAGTATTCTGGATTAAATTTACTAATTTGCAATTAGAATAAAATGATTTAAAAATGAAAGACATTGGCCAGGCATGGTCACTCATGCCTGTAATCCTAGCACTCTGGGAGTCCAAGGCAGGCGGAATCATTTGAGCTCAGGAGTTCGAGACCAGCCTGAGCAAGAGTGAGAGCCTGTCTCTACTAAAAAAAATAGAAAGAAATTAGCTGGACAACTAAAAATATATATATATAAAATTAGCCGGGGATGATGGTACATGCGTGTAGTCCCAGCTACTCAGGAGGCTGAGGCAGGAGGATCGCTTGAGCCCAGGAATTTGAGGTTGCTGTGAGGTAGGCTGACACCACGGCACTCTAGCCTGGACAACAGAGTGAGACTCTGTCTCAAAAAAAAAAAAAAAAAATGAAAGACATAGTCACCATACCTGCTTTTTAAATATCTACCTTTTAATGTAAATGCACTATATTATAGTACAGTACGCATTGTTGGAACAAGATATTAACAGAAATTCAAAGGAACAAATACACTGCCATGGAACTCCAATGCTAGTGAGAGACATCTGGGACTATGTGGGGGAGTTTCTGAAAGGGGCACATGGGTGCCCATGTTTGTTAAATGAACAACAAAGGAAGAACAAAGGAAGGAAGGAAGAAGCAAAGGAAGAAAGAAATACAAAGATCTGAGATGAGAAGGTGCCAGGAGGTGCTGAGAAGTTACCAAATATTAATTTCATTATCTGGCTCCTTTTTTTTTCTTTTGAGTAAAGGAAGTTATATTAGTTTCCTACGGCTGCTATGACAAATCATCACAAACTTAGTGGTCTAAAACAATACAAATTAATTCTCTTATAGTTTTGGAGAATAAAAAGCCAACAATGTGTCTTACAGGCTAAAATCAAAGTGTTGGCAGGGTTGCATTCCTTCTGGAGGCACGAGGGGAGAATCTGTTTCTGCTCTTCTCTGGTTCTAGAGGCTGTCTCCATTCCTTGGCTCATGTTCCACTTTCAGCAATGGCATCACTCTGACCTCTGCTTCCATCATCACCTCTCTTTCTCTGACTCTGACCCTTTTGCCTACCTCCAATAAGGACCCTTGTGATTATATTGGGCCCACCAGATAATCCATGATAATGTTCCTATCTCAAGATCCTTAATTTAATCACACGTGCAAAGTTCCTTTTGCCATGTAAGGTAACATGTTCACAAATTCTGGGGATTAGGATGTGGACACATCTTTGGAGCAGGCAATTCCCAGCCTACCACAGAAGGATACCATTATATATGGTTCTACTACCTACTAAGTGCATAATAAACAGAAACTCATCTAATCCTTTGACAACCCTGTAAAATGTATGACAGGATTTGCTTTTAAAGTTGAAGAAACTGAGCCTTAGTGAAATGTGGGATTCTGCCCAAGGTCAATTAGCTGGGATGCAAATCCAGGTCCCTGAACCTGAACTCAAGCCTGCCTGCCTCATGGCCTTACCTCCGTTTGTCTCTCTCTTTCACCTCTGCTTCCTCTTTGCCTGTGCCTGTTCCCCAACTCCTTGGGCAAGCTTCAGCTGCTGTTTTCCAACTTGTCCTGTGCTCCTGGGGATTGCTGATACAGCAAGGCCAGTGGCTGTTCCTCAGAATCTTCCCTTAGGCCTGTCTCTTGCCCTCCTTTGTTCAATAAACATTTTTTGAGCTTATTGTGCTGGGTGCTAGAGCAGCAGGGAAGACAGACCTAGGGTAAAGATTACAGGACGATCTAGATGATTCGTGCTATATCAGAACCATAGCATTGTAGGGAGCCAGAGCAGGGAGTTCCAAGCCCTGGGGAACTTTGTGTGACTCTTTGTCATTGATCCTTGGGCAAAAATCTAAGCTCCAGGAGAAGAAGCAAAGGCAGAAACCTGAGTTCCCTGAATGATCAGGTATTATTAATGTTTGTTTCCCTGTGCCTTGCACGTAAGTGCGCTCCAGAAGCATTTAAAAGTTGGGAACAGAGTGAAGACAGGCACACTAGAAGGAAAAAGCAGTGTCTGAAACCAACAGAGGGTTAAAAGGGACCAGGAAAAGTGCTTTCCTTTTGTCTCTCTTTACTCTACCTAGCAACTGATGACACTGCATAGTTTTCACTGTTCTTATTGGGAGAGGGCCGCCGCTCAGTAGCTACATTACCCAATAGGCTCTCAAAAGGATCAACAGGGAACTGTCAGTGGCTTCCCATAGCTGCTAGCCTCTGGATGCCCGTCCAGTTAAAAGAATCCAGAAAGAGAAGGACTTTAGGGGGGATGACGGTGCTCCTGTTCCCTGTCATCATTGCATTAACAGTGAAGCACAGCGATGCCCGTGAGTATCCCAAGTTCTCTTGGCTTCTAACTCCAAAGCTGAGGCAGCTTAGGAGGAACAGCTTTTTGTCCTAAAACGTGTGGTGTAAAATGTAGAAGTCCGGGGCAGAAAAGTGGATGTCTTACACTCAGGACTTTAGGAGTAATGGACTACCTGAACAGTACCTTTCCAGTTCATGTTTATGGCATTTTGATGTCATCCACCTTCTGAGGGGGTGGAAGCCATTCTGGAAAGACACCCCGTGACTTCCTCACTTTCTGTTCAAGCTTTGCCTCCCTTATTTTCTGCTCATGTCCTTTCTTTTACTTTTGTTTCTCCTTTTTTCTAACTTAGCAAGTCTCTGGATGTTGTGGAAAAGACTTCAAAAAAAAAAAAACAAAAAATCTGAAAATAAATAGTAACGTACGTAGCCAGTCTCCTGAGGATGTAGTCAGAGTTTCAGTGGCATTGAGCAGTGGAGCCAATCCATTGTTCAGGTTTGTTTATGCGTTTCCTCCTCACCACAAGCCCTACCTGTAACAAAAGATGCAAGAAAGATAAAACCATGGCTCTGGGCTTGTTTACTGGGAGTAAGAAATATGAATTGAGTAGAAAGAAAAGGTTTTTTTTTTTTTTTTGAGACAGGGTCTGACTCTGTCACCTGGGGTAGAGTGCACTGCACTCTCTGCAACCTCACACTCCTGGGCTCAAGTGATCCTCCTGCCCCAGCCTCCCCAGTAGCTGGGACTACAGGCATGTGCCACCATGCCTGGCTAGTCTTTTCAGTAGAGACGGGGTCTGCTCTTGTTCAGGCTGGTCTTTAACTCCTGACCTCAATCGATCCTCCTGCCTTAGCCTCCCAGAGTGCTAGGATTGAAGGAAGAGTTTTTCACCATTTCAGAGCCCATGTAGACGCATTCTGTTGCTTCGGATATTTGAAAAGACTTATGGGCTGAAAGCACCAGCCTTCTCTGCCCTAGTCAGCAGAAGGCTGGCACTCCTAGGGGTTGCCAGGCAATACCCAGAACTCAGACACGGCCACCACCACAAGTGGTGACTGGTGAGCACGACAGGAAGATACTCTTTCAAATCACTTGTGTATTCATTCTACAAATATTGATTGATGACCTATCATGTGCTAGATACTTTGGAGGATATGACAGTGAACAAGACAGACATAGTCTCTGCTTCTGTGAAAATTTAATCCAGAAAGTCTCATCATGTAAGTCAGAAGTGGGAAAGATTAGGGGTGAGGATAAGAGCAGAAGATGAAAGAGGAAGGGAGGAGGGAGATAAAGGGTGATATTTCTAGAAGTTAAAGGGCTTATATATTACCTGCGTGTAATCCTCAAAGAACTCTTGAATAATGTGAAACAATATTCCTTACACATGTTATCCCACATGACAATCTCACTAACTCTTTGTGATAGGCTAAGAAAATATCCCCACCTAGAGACGAGGGCTAGATTTTTTCTCTAGGTCTAGAGAGATTGATGACACTCACATAATGAGCAGTCTGAAATAGATTGTGGTCTTCTGGCCCTCAGTCCAGGGCTTTTCCACAATATCCACAATATCACTTTGCCTCTGGATGTGAACACTTTGATAGTTGGTGGAATGAGAAATAAAACAAGGAAGTTATAAAGGGTAGGGAAACACTTTGTGCTGGTCATTCTCCTTTTGACTCCTCAGACTCCATTTTTCTCTGTCCTACTTTGTGTCCTGGAGGCTAGACCACATCACCTAGTCTTTCTTGGAGGCTGATTTATGTTTGGGTTCACCAATGGGAGACACTGAAAGGACAGAGATCAGAAAACAGGAAAGAGTCTGGGATCTGTCTTTCTTGCTCCTTCTCCTCTCTAGGTAATGTCTCAGGCAACAGCTGTGTGCCTCTTCGATAAGTTCTTTCCTGAACAACCCTTCTTTATGGTTCTAGCTCCCAAGGGGCATCAGTAACACTCCTTGCTATTCTTATCTCTTCAACCCCAGGGTGACAATGGCTTCCTTTAGTTGCTAGTTCTGGATGCCCTTCATCCTTGCTTGTTCGTTAACCTTGACCAGACCTCTGTAAAGAGTCCCTTCCTTAAGGGGCCGAAGGCTATTTCCTACCAGGACCCTCACTGACCATTCCTGAGCTTTCAGGGACATCAATAGGGAAAGGACATGAGGTTATGAAAAAAGACTTTGTCTACTAGATGTTTGTGCCTAGTGCTAGCTCTGAATAGGGACTTCTATACCCCTGATAGCTGGGAAAACACAGGGAGGAGATAGAGTGTTTGGGATCACAACTCCAGGAAATGTCAAAATAAATCCTATGTAAGTTCCACTGTGTTGCTCTCATCAACTCCATGGCCTGCAGTTGACTGCTTTTCCTTTGCGCGCCTATAGCTCCTGTTCACAAGTCTATAATTTTCTGTTTACACAAATATTCCCTTTGAGGTTATGCTTAAAGGCAGGAAGAGATATCCTCATTTTTCTCTTATTTGTCTGCCACTACCTAGTGCCCAATAGGTACTTAATAAATGCTTCCTGAGTGAATTTATGTTCAAAGGTAATGTCCCAAAGAAATTGCAGTTACTTGACTGTGAGCCATAGAGAGATTGGGCAGCAATACTGATTGGAAATTTGAAACTGTAGTTTAGTGTAGTTGCAGAATTCATATTCAAAAGGTGTTTCATGCTTCTACAACTCTCCTGTTCTTCATTTCAGCCTGTGTGAAACTGTGAACTGGCAATATGGTTGGGTGTGATCAGGCTGGGGGCTTGCATGAGATTTTTCTTGCATAGCTATATGTGGTTTGTGTGTTTCATCTTGATGTAACCAAGGTCAGTCTCTTGATATTACTCATAATTTTATGGATGTACCAATCTGCTGTATCAATCTACTTCATGAATGGTAGAGTCCTTCATAGACAAGGACTGATGATGGATAAGCTCCCTAAGCTGCCAACTGGGCTAGTGTTAAAAGACAGACTTGCAGATTAGCAAGTCTGCTTAGGATTGACCTTGAGTTCAAAGAGTTAACATGAGAAAATATGGCATTTGCTATAGATCAGTGGTCCCCAACATTTTTGGCACCAGGGACCAGCTTCATGGAAGACAATCCTTCCACGGACAGGCTCAAGGGTAGAGGGGTGGGTAGTGATGATTGGAGGACGTTAGTCCCAGAATGACCCAAGCGCACCACATTCATTATGCAGTCAAACCTATCTGCCAATGACAATCTGCACTTGCAGCCGCTCCCCAATGCCAACACCACCGCCTCAGCTCCATTCCAGATCATCAGGTACCAGACTCTCTAAGCTAGATCCCTCAGTAGGGTTCTCCTCCTATGAGAATCCAATGCCTCCGCTGATCGGACAGGAGGCGGAGCCCATGCAGTCATGAGAGTGATGGGGAACAAACACAAATGAAGCCTGCCTCTCCCACCTGCCCGCCCACCTCCCACGACACAGGCCACAGACCCGGCAGTGGTCCACAGCTAGAGACTTTATTAGACTTCAGTCTGTTTCCATGGAGCTGTTGTCAAGGTACATGTGATAGAATTTTCTCCAAGACAATGTTTCATTCCCCTAAAGCCCTCTTTTCAGTTGACATTGAATCTATCTAAATTTGGGAAATTCAACTAATCTGTGGATTTTTCTTTTGACTAATTGAAATAACTGTCTAATTTCATTTGACCTCAATCATCTTACACCACAAGATTGCCAAGAACTGGAGAGAGGGAGCTGGAGTTAAAGATCAAACCCATGACTCTTTTACACACTTATTTTAGGAAACTCAAATTGAGACAGATGACAAAGGACATTCTTTCTGATGTGCAAATTTATATTTATTATGAAAAATATTTCAAGAGTATGTATATCAAATCAGATTTTGCTACAACTTCAATGAATCATTTAAAAAGAATAAGTTTATAATATTGAGAATCTTCTGGGAAATATGAGACATGTGGTCATCAGAGCATACAGAGTACTGAGGGGAAAAAAACAGAACGCATTCATTCATTCTCCAAAACTCTACATGGCCCTACACTGGATCGCCTCACCGTTTCTCAAACACACCCTCCTTAAGGATTTGGGCTTGCTGTTCTGTCTGGAAGGCTCTTTTGTCATGGCTTACTTACTTACTGCATTCACATCCCTGCTCAAATGCCACATGCTCATAAAAGTTTTTTCTGGTCCTTCTACCTAAAAGATCAGCCTTCTCCACACGCTGTCTCCTTTCTCTGCTTTAATTTTCCTCATAACCTTTGTACCACCTGACCTGGTATTATATATTTATTTATTGCCAGTCTCCCTTCTAGAAATTAGCTCAGAGTGCTGGGACTTTTCTGTGTTCATTGCTGTATCCCTAGCAGCTAGGACTGTGCTTACTGGAAATGTAGAAAAGAATAAAACCTGAGCCAGGCACAGTGGCTCAAGCCTGTAGTCTCAGCACTTTGTGAGGCCAATGCAGGAGGATTGCTTGAGGCTGGGAGTTTAAGACAAGCCTGTGCAACAAAGTAAGACCATGTCTCTACAAAACATAAAAAATAGACAGGCATGGTGGCGCCCATCTGCAGTTTCAGCTTTTGGGAGGCCGAGGCAGGAGGATCGCTTGAATCCAGGAGTTCGAGGTTGCAGTGAGCTATGATCACACCACTGCACTCCAGCTTGGGTGACAGAGTGAGACCTTGTCTAAAAAATAAAATAAAATAAAACCTATATAAAATGAGACGATGGTAACATTCAAAAGGGTAGCCTCAAGAGAGTAGCTAAGAAGTCAAACTGTCACATTCAGCACTTTTAGGCTCTCTGTAAGTTCCTGTAGTTAGATGAGTTGTTCTTTCTGCATGGAGAAAGAACTGTTAGTCCGTGTCCACTGCACAGTTTGAGAAATGTCCAGAGGTCCTCTTAACTAAAAATATCGCCATCCACTTCTCCCTCTCATTCCCACGATGCTTGAAATTCCAAAGAGTAGTTCCCAGGAATCATAACCATTTTGACCTCATGAAGGCATTGGGCTACTTGGGAAGGCCAAGAAATAATTGGAATTTAGTTGACCTGGTTGTCCAATCAGGACCCACTGCCACCTGTCGGAAGATCTGGAGCCCGGGCCCCAGGGACTGGGAAATTGGAGACAGTGAGTCACCCTTGACACAAGGGGGCGGGAGAGAGCAGTGATGATCCAGGGGCTAGAAGCAGAAACAGCCTGGGCTGGGGAAGGGGCCCTATGCTAGGGAGGGTTGGGTGGTCTGAGGGAGAGGGGCTTACCATCTGAGAGACTGGAGTGAGACTGGTTCCTCCACTTACGGATTCTAAGGATGGTCTCGGGCAATTTGCTTACTCTCTCTGCACCTATCTTCTATCTGTGGAGTGGAATTATAATACCTACCTCAGAAAGCTTTCGTGTGGAATAAACGAAACCCGTGGTTATCAAGGGTTTAAAACGGTACCTGACACGTGGTGTGTGCTCGGCGAATGAATGGAGCTACGATGGTTATGAGGAAGATACTGCTGCATTTTGTGCCACTGAAGGCCCGACTGATCTGCCACCTTCTCTTTGAGGCATTTCCCAGTGGATCCCTTCATGGGAGAGCGGGGTCTCTCTTCTGAGCTGCCGGTGTGCTCCATGGGTGCCTCCTCTGCGGCACTTGCCGCTGTTGCTGTGTGTTATTGCATCGCATTTGCTTATGCTTCCTGCTTTCCTTCCCTGATTATACTGTAAGTTCCTGGAGGAAAGACTTGTTCTCTTCCTAACATTGCCTCACAATTCCTTATACATAGTAGATACCAAATCAATTAAAAATGCCCCCATGGATGAATGCCTGAAAATACTTTCATAATTATTTTATAATCCAGCGATTTTCACAGCCTTTTATAAAAAAATGGCCCACTGGCCGGGTGCAAGTGGCTCATGCCTGTAATCTTAGCACTCTGGGAGGCCGAGGCGAGTGGATCACTCGCAGTCAGGAGTTCGAAACCAGCCTGCAAGAGCGAGACCCCGTCTCTACTTAAATAGAAAGAAATTAATTGGCCAACCAAAAATAGAAAAAATTAGCCAGGCATGGTGACGCATGCCTGTAGTCCCAGCTACTCGGGAGGCTGAGGCAGGAGGATCACTTGAGCCCAGGAGTTTGAGGTTGCTGTGAGCTAGGCTGACGCCACAACACTCACCCTAGCCCGGGCAACAGAGTGAGACTGTCTCAAAAAAAAAAAAAAAAAAAATGGCCCACTGGTTAATTTACAGGTTAAAGGACTATAAAGTGGCCATTGCACCTGCGTACCAGCAGTTTGGCTATGCTGTTCGGACTTTCCAGCAAAATGTCTATCAGAAGCTGATGGGACAGGGCCACAAATGCCCCTTGAGAAGAACTTGGCTGGCCTAAACAGAAGATCAATTTCTAAAGTATAGATTTCAGCTCAATAGTGGGTAAATGCTGATCGTCTGTTCATGGAAAGAGAGAGAGAAACCTAATTTCATAGTTCTTGGAGCAAGAAGAGAGAATCAGAAAATTAGATCAAAGGGTATGAAATTGCCATTTTTGTACGTCAAATATTGGTTGTTTCAAATGAGTCAACCTTAATAGTTATAGTAGAAATCGGATCACTTGGGCAACATATTCTGGTAGAATAATAAATGATCACAAGGTTTAACACACTATGAGAAGAAAGGGTACGATGAACTCGTCCCCATTTTGTGAGTTACTGACATAAGTGTCAACCAACTTCCTGTTGCAGCTGAGATAATATTCTGGAAGCCCAACTAAGGAGCAAGCATGCCTTGTACCTGTGGATGCACCAGCTGGGTAATGGGGCCTATGGCAGATGAAGAGCAGGAGGCTATGGTGTCCGGGAGCAGAGCCACACTAGCTGTACAAGGGACACACAGGCCAGTGACCAGCAGCCAGAGTCCAGCCTTCAGGGCCCCAACAGTCTGAAGTCATTCATGGCTGGCTGGTTGGTGGAGAAAAACTGTTCCCAAACCAGGAATTAGACTGAGATTGAGGCAGAAAAAGGACACTATCCTGTACTTGGCCAGCGTTGTCAACAGACCATATTTCTCTCTATCTCCCTCTTAACTCTGGATAATGCAAATTTTTACGAAGTTATATTTTTGTAAGAAAGCCAAATTACATGAATTGTAAATATTATGTTTGAAGATATGTCAGTGATACTCACTTAGAATAAATCCTCCTTTTGGGCACTAATGCCCCAAGCTGTTAATACTTTTTATTTTTTCCTTATTGGCATCCACCAGGAATGTAGACCCCAGAGGACATAAAACAAAACAAAACAAAACAAAACAAAAGCCCAGATTCTAGGGCACGTTCTACATCAATCCAACTTAGCTTGATAACATAGCATCTTTTTTCTTCCTTTTTTTTTCTCCTTTCCCCATTTTTTGTCTGGAATCTGCTTTCTGTGAGTTTTTTCCCCAAGAATAACTGCGGAAGTGATTTCTGCCTCTTTCTCTCCCCTTCACTCGCTCAGCTCCAGCCACAGGCCTTTTTTGCTTCTCCTGGAACATGCTAGGCACGGTTCTTGCCCCAGAGCCTTTTCGTGATCCCTCCTGCCCAGACTGCTGGCCCGATATCTGCCTGTCCTCCTCACTCCCTGCCAGCACTGGCTCAGAAGTCACCTTTTTGGGAGGTCTTCCCTAACAGGCCTTCTTGTTTAAAATTTTGTTACCTATTCCTCTTTGCAGCTTTAGTTTTTTTCCACTGTGCTTGGAAACATATATATATATATTGTTTATTTTGCATTGCCTGTCTGCCTCCCTCTCCCCCACTAAAATGTAGACTCCAGGAAGGCAGACTATTTTGGTTTTTTTTTTTTTTTTTGGCCCTGTCACTCCCAGGCTGGAGTGCAGTGGCCAGATCATAGCTCACTGCAGCCTTGAACTCCTAGGTCCAAGTGATCCCCCAGCTTCCCTCATAGCTGGGGCTGCAGGTGTGAGCCACTGTGCCCAACCTAGGGCAGGCATTTTTATCTGTTTTGTTTGGTGTGCGCTCAGGGCCTAGAAGAATGGCTGGCACAGAAGAGGTGTTGAATATACAGATGAATATGGAGAAAGTATGAGAACTAATGTTCATAACTTGTTCCTCCTTTTGCTCCTTCTTTAAACAGTTACATGTCTCCAGAATAGCCACAAAACCTTTCCAGATGTGGGGAAATGGGACTGTTTCAAAGCTGGATGCAGATTCAAGCATATACGCCTTCTGCAGATTCCAGATCGGACACAGATTAGATTTCAGCACTGCTCCCCATTCACCAGCCTGCCTTTTAATGACAAATATTTTTAAAGTATAAGTTCCAGGTTAAATAGATTCATAATCATTTATGCATATTTCTAAAGCAAAGAAATAACATGTTTCCTCAACAACTCAATTCGTCACATATTTTCCAAGCTCCTACTATGGGCCAAGCATGCTAGGCTTTGCATAAATACACAGGACAAAAGCTAAGTCCTAGTTCCTAAGTGCCTCAAGATTGCGAAGGAGGTAGAAGGTAAGCAAAGAGAAATAGAATAGAAGGCAGAATTTGGTAGATGTTTGGTTTTATGATAGAATTCTTGCTTCTGCTTCAACCTCTGGCTCTTGTTTTCATAAGAACCAACACTTTTATGAAGAGAGACTCCCATGATACCCTCAGAGGCTTCCGCTGTGCTGCCTCCCACCCCAGCCCCGCCCACCAGAGGAAGGGAAAGGGGGAAGTGCAAGGTCAGAGCAACACAGAGGGGCACTAGGGGCCTTGTGCTGCCCAGGCCTGAGTGAGACCAGCCTGTGTCTTGCTTAGCACTGCAGCTCACGTGCAGGATAAACCCTGCCTGGAGCGGTCAGGGGCTCCTTGGAACTCAAGGAGCAGGGAGAAAGATGTCCTTACACTGGCTTTACAGAACTGGCACAACCAGCCAGATGGAGCCCGGGAGGACTGGTTCAGTCTCAGGGCATCCTGTGTCCCCTAATAGTTCAGGTAAGGCTACCCTGTGGCCTTGGAGTAGTCAGTTCTCAAAGACAATCAGCACATTATGAATTTTTTCATAAGCAGTTTTGGAAAAAGGAAAAATTCTATACAAACTTGCTTGCACAGAAGCTAATTTTGTGAGCTGATTTCCTCCCCCCCCCCCGAATTATATGTTTATAAATGAAGAGGAAGGCGTGAACATCCTGAAGTGGTATTCAGCCTGGGGAATGGGAGCCTGACACCTGTGCAAGGTTCTCCACAGTGACAAGGGCCACATCAGAAGATCCGAGTGCTAGGGGAATTCCTAAAGGGGACATCAGCCTTGGGTTGGGCAATCTGGAAAGACTTTGGGCAAGTGGTATCTAGTATAGCTCTTAGACACAGGCAAGAGAAGCCCCAGATGTGCTCCCACATTCAGAGAGCCCCACTCTCTGGCACTCTACGATCCACCAAGGGAGATGGCACCCTGTGTCTGTGCCCCTCCACTCTAGACTGTACTCCAGATACCCAGGAACCTGGAGTCCCCTGCCCAGATGACTCGGGGCTGCTGAGGTCTACATGGTGTGCTCTTCCTTTGGTCAATCCTCCTAAGAGTAGACTGTGCTGCTTGTGAGGGACCCGCTGGGCCTGAGGGGTGGCCAAGAGGCAGTGCTGGTGGATGGAGCTTGAATGAGAGACCAGGGGTATTTAAATGTGGGCACAGGCCCTTGGCAGGGCAGGATAGAGCCCAGAGTGGGAAGAGAAGTGGGCAGGTCTCTGGCCGAGGGCTGGGGCTGGAGGGTGGAGACCAGCTTTCTCTATCCAGAATGTCACAAAGTCTAAGATTTTCCAACTTGAGCTTGTCCTTCGAGGTCACATGGAAGCCATTTCTCAAAGTAGGAGGATAGACCATATTTAACAGTTTGTTAGCTTGATTTATGCCTTTTAAATATCTATATCTCTGGTATGTGAGCCTTCATCTGTCATCTTGACTCAGCTATGCAGATGTCAAGGCTGGTCCTGGGAGAGTTTTTGGAAATGGATTTTGATGACTGGGAAGGATTTAGATGGGTCAGAAATGGCAAGAGGTAACAAGACAAAAGGCTCAGACAGCAGTGGGCAGGGCAGGGGAAGAATGCCATCGTCACTGCGTGGCTTCTGTCTGCCAACTCTTTGGCCTGATATGGGGGCTGTGGCCTCCTCAACCTGGGCTCTTCCTGCCTCTCGGGGGTTACCTCTCCTTGTCATTTCTGTGACATTGGGCTCTGGCTGTCCTAGGTCATCTGGTTCCTAGGCATGCTCCATCCTGCGCCTCTCCCCTATCCTCATGTCCCTTCCTAGCTCCTGAGCCTGTTCACCTCCTTCCTGTCCCTGAGATCTCCCCTAGACATCAGCCCAAAGACCCCTTCCATCAAGATCCCATCACAGCATCCATCACGCTGCTTTGAAACCACCTTGTGTGTCTCCACCAGACCCTGAGCTTCCTGCACAAGCTGAGAGTTCAGTGTGAGAGTGGCAGAGAGGGCCAGACAGTTGTGTTTTATTTTAGTTTACTTTTAACTTTACTGATTATTACAATCCTTAGAGCAATATTTAGCCATTAGAAAAAGTAGAAAAAGAATGACAACATGGTTAACAGCGGTGGCTTGGTGTAACAGGAAAAGCATTGTGTTTTTAAAAAGTTTTCTTAGGAGGCCTGAGTCCTTGCAGGGGTTCTTGCTCTGACTGACCTGGTGTGTGTGTGTATGTATTTGTGTGTGTTTGTGAGTGTGCATGTGTGCATGCCCACAACTGCACACACAGGGGTGCAGTGGGAATCCTCATTTATCCACCCAGAGGCTTCCTTGGTAGAATAAGGGGTGGGGTTATCAGGGTTTTCAATCCTGTAAGGACAGCTCCTGCCAGGGGCCCAGTGTCTGGTCATACCAGAGCAGCGCTCTATGCTTTGTTTAAAGATGAGATGACCTTGTAAAATTTCATCCTAAATTTCCAAATCTGAGCAAAAAAGTCTCCAAGTCACAGGGCTGCAGCTCAAAAAGTCCCCGCTAGGCCCTAATTGCTGGGGTTCTATAATTCTGTAAGAGGAAATAGCAGCTGGGGCCCAGGAGGCATGGGTGTGGGGGCAGGGGAAGGCCGTTTATGGGCTGGGATCGTCTGTGACCCCACGTCTCCCTGCTTTGCCTCCTTCCCAGGGACTCACTCTCTGAGATATTTTCGCCTGAGCGTGTCAGATCCTAGCCAGGGGCTACCTGAGTTTATTTCAGTTGGCTATGTGGACTCTCACCCTATCACCACCTATAACAGCGTCACTCGGCAGAAGGAGCCAAAGGCCCCGTGGATGGCGGAGAAGCTCGCTCCCGATCACTGGGACAGGTACACGCAGCTGCTGAGGGGCTGGCAGCACGCGTCCCTGCTGGAACTGAAGAACCTGCAGAGGCACTACAATCACTCAGGTGTGAACGTGGCAGACGCGAATGCTGTCCCCAGCAGCCCCCACCCAGCAGACAGGCCCCTGGGCTGACCTCCAATGAGAGCAGTTGCTGACTTGCACTTACTGTGGCTTTTGGCAAAGCCTGGGAAACCGGGTTGATGAGTTAGTGCCTCCCATCTGCCCTGTGCCTCTTCCCA
>CAUYRT010021840.1:0-34135 GCA_963574885.1 Lepilemur ruficaudatus
TGGGTTATGGTTTAAGAATTCCATACATGTACCATACATGTACACTAGAACTGAACAGCTAAGTAAATGGATGGCAAATGGTAGAAGCCAGGTTTCTCAACTGTTGGAATAGCAGGTTATAGGTAAACAAGAAGAAACAGCTAGAATAATCCATTTGGTGATGAAGACACCAAAGTTGGAGACATCAGTATGAACTTCTGTTTTAGCTTAATTTAGTTACAGGTGGTTACATATAGAAATATTTGTATGTGTCTATATGGAAAGTTAGCTAACACACCTATTTCCTTGTTCTGTCAGCTGAGAGCCCTAGAAGCAAAGTCATTCCAGTAGCAATGACCATACCTAGCTCCCAGATCTTGGTTTCTAATACCATTCTCAGACAAAAAAAAGAAGCCAGGGCTTCTTGGAGAATTGGCTGGTTTTAGGGCTGGCACAGGAAATATACAAGATGAGCCTGGAGTATCCTGTTGTGCCAGAAAGTAAAGAAGTACTAAAACAAACGACAATAAGAAAAACCCAAATACAATGATGGAGATATTAAGGGACACAGAAGTTGACTGAAAGAACTCTAATGGCTAGATCTGGAATAATTTGAGCAGCAAAATAAACTAGTGTTATAATCCAGAATATATCTATGGGCCCATACTAATATAAATCAATGATTGAATAAAGAAATGGTGAAAAAGAGAAAAATCTCCCATGCAGAAAAATTCCAAATAACTTATATAGACATTCTGCCTTCATGCATGGGGAATATAAGTCCTACTCCTTAAATATCAGCTCTGCATGATGATCTGTTTCCAGAGAGTACACTATGAAAATTGAGGGGAAGTGGAGGTTAACTTAACAGTGTAGAAACCTGACCAATACCTCCCAGCTGAGTGATCAAGACCAACATCAACAGTGATAAGTCATGTTGACAGTATAAGGTCTTCCTCCCATATCCTCAGTCTAATCATGAGAAAAGCATCCAACAAATCCCAGTGAGGAAACATTCTGTAAGATACCTTACCAGTACTCCTTAAAACTATCAAGGTCATTGAAAACAAGGACAGTATGAGAAACTGCCACAGCCATGAGGAGTCTAAGGAGATGATGGCTACATGTAATGTGGTTTCCTAGATGGAATCCTGGAACAGGAAAAGGACGTTAGGTAAAAACTAAGGAAATCTGAGTGAATTGTGGACTTTACTTAATAATAATGTATAAATATTGCTTAATCACAACAAATGTACCATACTAATTTAAGATGTTAATACCAGGGAAAACTGGTATGTCTGAGCCCAGTTTGAGGGGGAGCAGGTAACCGCCTCCTACAGTGGAAGGGTGCTGTGAAATTAGGTGGCAAAAGGCATGAATACCAAGAAGATGAGGAATTATAACCTCTTTTCAATATATATGCCTTAAATCTCTTTTAATGTACAGGTTTTTCCTCCATCTCTTTTATTTTGTCCTTAAAATTTACTTGACAAAGGTTGTTTTTCTATAAATACCTCACAGTCTGGGTTTTGCTGACTGAATCCCCATAGGGTAGTTCAATGTATTTTCTGGCTATCATATTACTTGTAAATTGGCTGCTGGATCCAGATGTTTGACCAGATGCAGGCTTCTGCTTTGCATATGACCCTAGGTAACGACATTCTTTCAGCAGAAGGCACACAGTGTCTAATTGCCTCTCTTTTTGTGATGTTAGCAGCCACTGATACTCAATACCTAGATCTTAAGGGATTGCAAAATGGTGATATTCTTTGGTTTTTTATTTTTTTAACTTTTAAAACTTTCTAAAAACTTTATTGGGGTATAATTTACATACAATAAAATTCACAAATTTTAAATTGCAAGGAAAAAACAGTCTGCCAAAATAAAAATGCATGATTGTAATAGTTCTTTAGAATTTTGCTATTCTACATGCAAATGAAAGCATTGTCTATACTCTCATTCTTTCCCATTTACAGAGAAAAAAATTAAACATAGTTTTTCAAAGAATTAACAGAACTAGAGAAAAATCTATCTCTTTTTCTGTTCACTGACATCACTGGTAATCCTTGCATAAGTGAGAGTGGCCTTAACCTTTGGAGTAAAATATAGATTTCTAGATCTCTTCCACTTATATGGCTCATGATGCTTTGAAACCCCTTTTTACATTTGTTTTCTCATTTGACACCAATAACCCCATCATAAGAAGGTAGAGAGATATCATTAATGCCATAAGCTATATTGAATGTGGGCAATGAGGGATGGTGGAGAGAAGATAGGAAATGGTCATGGACTTAAGCATGTAAAAAATAAAATAAACAAGCATGTGTATGACAGGGAGAAAATGAGGAAGACCTTCTGGCAAAGCTGATAATGTTGGATGGAAGTGACCAATATCGGTTTGAAAATACATTCAGTTTTTTAAGCCTCAAGTCACACAGCCTAGGCTAATACAAATACATGGGAGCCTATTCATAAGCAACAACAACAAAAAACTCTCTTCATGAAAATCAGATGGAGAAATGGGAAAAGAAAATAAGCTAGCTTTCTTTTCCAAACTCAGACTTACATTTTTTCCAAAGATTTATCTGCATTGGCAAGAATAGAAAGCACACAGGCCCTGGAGGAAGAAAGGCCTGGCTTCAAATCCCAGTTCCACCATGTACCTGCCAAGGGTGACCTTGGGTGATGCGAAAACCTCTGTGCTCTAATTACCTCATCTGAATAATGAGGAAATAATGTCTATTTCTGAGGACTGTAAAATAGATGAAATAAGACATAGAATATTCTAGAACAAATGTTATTTCTCATGAAAGCTCAGCAAGAGTCTACAAGACTGTGTGGGGTCAGCAGGACCTAAGATCATGGAGGTACTTGGGCTCCTTTTCTCTCAATAATTCAGAAACTGTTCCAGAGAGAAAAATTTACAGTTTAATCCACCCTCAGTAACTAACTTCTTCAGCAAAGACAAATTGGGCAAATGGGTTATGCAACCAGTATATTATTATGAAAATTGACAGTAGCTATGGTCCAGAAAAACTCATGCAAATGAAAGCAGAAAAAAATTATTTGTCAAAAAAAGAGCAGCTCCTCCTTTCTGCCAATGTTTTTCTTAGTTTGTTCTCTAAATAAGATTCCAATTATCATTTTGATACAAGGTTTATGAATGTCTCTGATTATGAAATGTTATCCATGCAAGTTACATTATCAGCGATACTTATGTATTATATTTATGTTATTACATAATTGTATATTCTCTATGAATGAATAACAATAGCAATAAGTCATAATTTTCACTCAAAACCCCTCCTTTCAAAAATATAACGCTGAGCAATAAAAACAAACTGCAGAACGATATATATAATGCAATTTATATAAATTTTTAAAATACAAAAAAATAGAGTTTTACTTTTCATATGTGATACATATATAAATGTGCATGTATTATAACTATAATATAAAAAACAACCACCAGCTTCCTCTGGGGAGGAGAGAAATAGGATTAGAGAGAAGCTTCAAATATATCTGTAATATGTTGTTTCTTAACAAATATCTGAAGCACAGATGGCAAAATGTTCAGATTTGATTAATCTATGTATTAGGAACAAAGGTGTTTATTACATTACTCATACTTTGCTGTAGTATGTAATATTTTAAATTATTAAAATTAAAGGAATACATGCACTCAAAATGGATAATAAAAGATACAACATGAAAATTTAGACCTTCCTAAAGGTCTAATCTATTTCTACCATCCCAGGCCGACTTAATGAAAGTATCACTGTTGATCAAATGTGTTTTAGTTCTTCTATAGTTATCTTAATAAACCTAAAACATACATCACTAGTCCTAATTTTATTAAGTCAAAACTATTAACATCCTTCTATAAAAAAATAAAAGAATTCACTCCCTGACACGACTCTCTCTCTCTCTCATCCTCCTTCTCTCAAATTCATTAGTCATCATTCAGCTACTATTCAAAACTTTAAGTGATGGTGCTTTTGCAAGATACTCATCAATTACAAGGCCAATGACCCTACACCTCACCTTTGATCTTGGCATTTTAAATCTTTTTGTATTTTTTTTTACTGTAAAAATATGATTTGGGAAGGGAAGCAAAGTAAATGAACTGGAAGCTCACAATCACCCTTTTATTATTATTTTTAAATTGTGGGAAAATACACATAAAATTTGCCACCTCAATCATTTTAAGTGTTCGGCTCGGACGTATCGAGTACACGCCTATGGTTGTGCAACCATCACGACCATCGTCTGCAGAACGCTTCTCATCTTGCAAAACTGAAACTCTCTACTCAATAAACAATAAACTGCCTATACTCCCTTCACCCTAGACCCTAGTAACTACCGTTCTACTTTCTGCCTCTATAAATTGGACTACTCCATGTACTCTAGATAAGTGGAATCATATAGCATTTGTCTTTTTATGACTTGGCTTATTTCATTTAGCATAGCATCCTCAAGGTTCATCCGTGTTGTAGTATGTATGTGTCAGAATGTCCCTGCTTTCTAAGGCTGAATAACATTGTATTGTGTGTCCAAATCACATTTTGTTCATCTAGTCATCTTACAGCAGATACTTAAGTTGCTTCCACTTTTTGGCTATTGGGAATAATGCTGCTATAATGCTGCTGTAATTTGTACGTGGGTGTACAAATATCTCTTTGAGATTATGCTTTCAATTCTTTTGGGTATACACCCAGAAATGGACTTGCTGGGTCATATAGTAATCATTTTCTAATTTTGGAGGAACCACCGTACTCTTTTCCATAGAGACTGTAGCATTTTACACACCCACCAACAATGCACAAGGGTTGTAATTTCTTTACATCCTAGTCAACAATTGTTATTTTCTGGGGGTTTTTTAATGTTTCTTTCTTTGTTTTTGACAGCAGCCATCCTAGCGAAGGCAGTATCTCATTGTGGTTTTGATTTGCATTTCCATAATGTTAAGTTATGTTGAACATCTTTTCATCTGCTTAGTGGATATTTATCTATCTTCTTTGAAGAAATGTCTACTGAAGCCCTTGGACCATTTTTTAACTGGGTTGTTTGGTTTCTGTTGCTGAATTGTAGGACTTGTTCATATATTCTGGATAATAACTCCTTATCAGATATATGATTTGTAAATATTTTCTTTCACTCTATGGGCTGCCATTTTACTCTGATTGTATCCTTTGATTCACACAAATATTAATTTTGATGTAGTTAAATTAATTTTTTCCCCTTTTTTGCCTTTGCTTTTGGTGTCCTATCCAAGAAATCTTTGTCAAATCCAATGTCATGATGTTTTTTTTTCTATTTTCTTCTAAGATATTTATAGTTTTAGCTCTTACATTTAGATCTTCGATCCATTTTTAGTTAATTTTTGCTTATGGTGTAAGGTAAGAGTCAAATTTATTCTTTTCCATGTGGATATCCAGTTTTCCCCAACACTATTTGTTGTAAAGACTGAACTTTCCCCATTGAATGGTTTTGGCACCCTTGGCAAAAATGACTGGACCATGTATGTGAGGGGTTATTTCTGGTCCCTCTATTCTATGCCCTTGGTTTATATGTTTGTCTTTACACCAGTAGCACACTGTTTCGATTTCTGTAGCTTTGTAATAAGTTTTGAAATCAGAAAGTGTGAGACTTCATATTTCATTCTTCTTTTTCAAGATTATTTTGGCTATTCATGTCCTTTAAGATTCCATATGAATTTTAGGATATGTTTTTTATTTCTACAAAAATGCCATTGGCGTTTTGATATAGATTACATCAAATCGGTAGATTGTTTTGGGTAATATCAGTATTCCCAACAGTATTAAGTCTTCCATCCATAAACACAGGATGGCTTTTCATTTATTTGTGTCTAATTTCTTATTTTGGTCCTTTGAATGGGCCATGTCTCTCTGTTTCTTTATATGCTTATGATCTTTTGTTGAAAATCAGGCATTTGACAAAACAGCCACCTCAATCTTTGGAAACTGGTTCTGTGCAGGGGAAGACCTTCACTAATTGGCCCACCATGAATGCTTAACGTCTTCTCAGGTCTCTTCTTGGTTTTCATTTTCCCTGGGCCTGTGCATATGCATTTTATCCAATACCTTCACTTATCATTTCCCTAAGAGTCCCACCCCTGCTCTTTCTCAGGGCCTCAGATGTTCTACTATTTTCCTCTGCCTGTAATCTCTTGCTCCGGGCACCCATGGATCTGTAACTCTCTCATGCTATGGTTTCTTCCACTATTTTTACCAACCTCTACTCTGACATCCAAACTATGTCATCATTCTTGTCAATGCCCCAAGTCAGACAAGACAGAAACCAGCCCCTTGGGCATACAAGCCAGAATGTTGCAAACAAGTTTTACTCTTTTTTTGTTCATCCCAAAGGAATAAGAGGGATTGGTTGGCTTTCCTCCCTTACCATGCTAGGGAAAGAGTGGGATAAAGGTGAACAAACATGCCCCCAAATTTCCTATTATTTTGACTTTGGCTTTTCCTTGGTTGGGGGCTCCTTAGGTTGCTGCAGATCCTAAATGGTTTCTAGAGTTCTCTCGCAGAGCTACTTTGACTGGTGTGTTATTGTTTAGTTGGTGTTTCTGTAGGGGATGAAGAGGCTGGGACTCCCTAGTTTGCCATCTTTCACAGTCATCCTTTTTAAAAACATAAATTGGGTGATATCTTTTCATAAATTGGATTAAATTATTCAGTGTCACCCTATCAAAACCCAAACTCCTTGGCCTTCAGGAAGGGCATAATTTGCCCCGTGCCTTTGCTTTCCTCTGCAACTCTAATTTGCTCCATTTTCCCCCGTTCTTACTAAGCTCCAAACACAACAGTCTTCTTGTAGTTACAGGAAAGTTTAAACTCTTCCTCCCTTGGGGCCTTTTCACATGCTCTCACCCTGTAGGAAGGGTCTCATAAGATAATGCTTGAAAAAAAAATAAATAAGCATTAGCATTGAGGGCAGGAGAGGTACTCTAGATAAAAGTTGTAGCCTATGGAAAGCATGTAGATTTCCTTTCCGGTTTCTTTGTAGTTTCCATACAAAGGGAAAAGTTTTGTAAAATTTCATAATGATTATTTTGTAAATAAAGGTACATTTAGCTACAACTTCCCATTTTCCCTATGTATGGTGACTTTTGAGACACCCTGTAGATTTCCTTTCTGGTTTTCGTACTTACACACTAGACTAGACTGTCTCAATGTCTTTCCACAGTACCGGGGATTGGTCTCAGGCAATATGACAAGGGTAGCAATGCTTTCTTCTTTCAGTGTTCTTTGCCCACCATAATCATTTCCTTTCCCCTCAGGGAGCCAGTTGTCTCACCCTGTGAAGAAGTAATTGCATTTCTAAAAATGACCTCAAGTTCTTACTAATTCTGGACTTACTTCATCAAGAGGCCCTTGTAGCAGCAGGCAGTACATAAGCATACAGTAGAATGGCCCACATCAACGAGGGCATGGAAGAAACGTAATTTTGGAAGGCGATTCTCCACCACCCTCAAGTAATGATGCAGAGTTCCTCCTACTCTATCTCCTTCTTTTTTCATTCCTCCTTTCATTGCAATGTACTGAGTACCTACTACATAAACAGTTAATGTAGGAACTCGTAGTAGTACAAAGATTGGTGAGATTTGATCGCTACCTTTAACTTTAGTGAAAGAGATAGATATTTGAATAAACAATTACAATACATTACCGATTATTAATTCATTGAGTAAACATTTATGGAGAGCTTACTCTGCGTCAGGAACTGTACAAGATGTTGGGGAAACAAAGATGAAAAGAAATAACCTTGCTCTCAAACAGAATACAACATAAAGGCAAACATACTTGCAAGCAATTATTGTTAAAATACATGGCCAAGGTCTCAGAGAAGTGGGAAATAATTGCCTCATATAATTCTTTCAGCAATGCAGCTATAATAATAGGGCAATTTCTATCCTCGAGAATATTTTGCTGTTGGCCCCCTTAATAAATGGCAAGGAGACAGACCATTTTTGTCAGAGGAAACATAGTACAATATAAGGAGAAAATTATGATGAAGGAAGACAAAAGGACCTATAAAATACAAGGAAAGAAATGTCAAGAGGATAAAAGGTTAGAGTAAAATCACACTTAAACTTTTAATAAGGCCAAATGGGAACCAATTAAAAACAATAATACTTTCTCAATTCAGTCCAGAGCTAAAGAGCTGATGGGGACCTGGCTGGGTCACTGGTTCAATTCCCCGCCTCGAAGCAATACTTAATTTCAACTAACCCGGGTAGCGACTGTGATGTTCCCACCTGTAACCCCTGGTTTCTATGCATTAATGTTATTTTCATTAATTTTTAAAAAATTCATTTTTTTTATGTTGGTAGAAGAACATAAGCAGAACCAGCGTCTTATTGGTAATCCATTGCCTCTTCTGGGGCTTCTCATAGGAAGTGTCTGGCATGGAATTCAGTAGCACACTTACTAAAAGCATGACATGGACTGTCCAAAACACAGCCACTTACTCTTCATTATGAACCCATGAAGAAGGACAGAGTGTGAGCATTGGAAACATAGGGAAGTAGCTTAATCTATTTTTTGGTACCTTGATGAAGTAGCACTTAGTGAGCATTTGAATTTCTTGGTTTGTGCTAAGTGTGCAAATAATAAAATGTGTGATATTTAAGGTCCCTCTCTTAGGGTTGATAGTCTATGAATCTATATACTCTGACATTTTATTCGACCTTACATGGGAAACCCAAAATAGCAATGTCTCTGGGGCCATCCATCCATCACTCAACTTTTTAATGTCAAAGGCATTTTGTACACAGAAAACACTCCTTCCTTGTTATATTTCTTGGATGTTCAATCTGTTAAATCATTGCCAGTAACATTTTCAATTAATTTTTCTTAAATATTTCAACACTTATTACATATGAAATTAATGAAATCTCCTTAAACAATTTAGAATAGACTTACTGATTCCTTTGAACACTTCAAAACTTTCATCAGTATACAAAACATACAGACATACAATGTTTTCAAATTGTATTATAATATCTAGACTTAAGCTTGTTCTAGAACATTAACAACATACACTAGGCTTATCTTCTTTATTATTTCTATATTTTCTGAAATATTGCTTAGCGTTACAGCAGTACTAACTCTGATACCATCCCAGAGTTAGAGCATTCTTACCAAATCAAAAGGATAAAGAACATAATCTCAGGTTACAGAATCTAGGTTATCAGCCAACAAATTATGAGACTTGATTGTTAGTCTCCAGAAGACTTTAAAAGATTGTGGAGTTCTTTATATATAGTGTTATAAGAAGAATTTTTAAAAATGATTTCATCTAGGCTTTAGCCCTTTTTACCTAGTGGCTACTGTCCAAATAGCATACCTTAAAGGTCCCTTGGTTGGTGTTCATTACCACGTGTCTCATTATATTAACAGCAGCATTAAAATGTATGTACAGTAGTCTCCTCTTATTTGCAGTTTTGCTTTCCATGGTTTCAGTTACCCAAGGTCAAAATTTTAAATGAAAAATTGCAGAAATAAACATCCAGAAGTGTTAAAATGTATGCTGCCTGAGAAGCACGATGTACTATTAGCACCACCCAGCTCTGTTCCCAGCTGGGAAGTGAATCCTCCCTTTCTTTGTCCAGTTTCTCCACGCTGTCTACAGTCCCCACCCTTGAGCCACTTACCAGCCATCTCAGTTATCAGATTGCCTGTCATGGTGTCCCAGTGCTTGTGTTCAAGTCACCCTTATAATTAAACTGGCCCCAAAGCTCAAGAGCTGTGATGCTGGTAATTTGGATCTGCCAAAGAAAAGCTGTTAAGTGCTTCCTTGAAGTGAAAAGGTGAAAGTTTCAACTTAAGGGAAGAAGAAAATCTTCTGCTGAAACTGCCAAGATCTACAGTAAGAATAAATCTTCTGTCTGTGGAATTGTGAAGAATGAAAAAGAAATTCATGCCAGTTTTGCTGTCACACCTCAAACTACAAAAGTTGTGGCCGTGTGTAAGTGCTTAGTTAAGATGGAAAAGGCATTACATTTGTGGGTGGAAAACAGGAACCAAAACATGTTCCAACTGATAGCAATTGGGTTTAGTACTATCCATGGTTTCAGGCATCTACTGGGGGTCTTGGAACATATCCCCTGTGGATGAGGATGACTACAGTGTGTACAGTGACACCCCAGTAGCAATGAGCACATCCAGCACCCAGATCTTGGTTTCACGATACCATTATCCACTAATTGAACTAGGGCTCCTTGGAGAAACGGCTGATTGTAGAAGTGGAGAAAGTACAAGATGAATCTGGAATATTGTATTGCTCCAAAAAGTAAGAAATTGCTAACAAAAATGATAGGAGAAATGCCAACTAAGAAATATAGAAAGAATCAAAGAAGAATTAGAAGAATTTTGAATTTTGAATTAGAAGAATTTCATAGTCATAATTGATTCAGAGAAGAAGCATTAATGGGTGCCAAAATCATTGTCCAAATATTTGTTGGGATACGTACATACTTCCAAAGTATCTCCCCACAGTTGACTTGGTTTTAAAGTGAAAATGGTGTGTTTACAATGGAGAATCCTGACAGCTAACAACCTTAATCTAGGGATCAAAGTTAATATCACCAATGTTGGTACCAATTGACACCTTTGCTGTGATGCAGAGAAAGGCACACCTCACATATACAGAGTTCCTAACAAAAACAAGCAACTTCAATCTACATGAGGAAACAGACAAGTCCAAACTGAGGCTCGTTTTACAAAGCAACTGGCCTGTACATTTCAAAATGTTAATGTTACAAAAGCAAAAACGACTGAGGAAATCTTCTAAATTAAAGAAGATTAAAGCAATATGAATTAAACGCTATGTGTAACACTGGCTTGCACCGTAGATTGGGAAAAAATTGTTTCCCAGGGTGTTATTGAGATCTATAAAGGATATTAATGGATAATTGGTAAAATCTGAATATGGGTTATACGTAAGATGATAACATTGTATCAGTGCTAAATTGTATGACTTGAGTAATTATATTATAGTTAGTTAGGTAAAAAAAATGTCCTTGTTCTTAGAAAATGCGTGCTGAAGTATTTTATGATAAAGAGTCATTGAGTCTGAAACTTACTCTCAAATGACTTAGTGATTTAGCCATAATAATGATTATGTATATACACACAATAAAGCAAAGATGGAAAATGCAAACAACTGGTGAGTGTCGGTAAAGGGTACACAGGAAGGAGGAATGTGAGTTGGTGGAGGAACAAAGTGCCACTGCTGTTCCACATTTTTTAATTTGACAAAACTTTTGAAATAAAATGTGTTTCTTTTTAGGATCGAGTTTTATTAATTTTTCCAATTTACTGTAGTATACTACTTAGAGAGTAGTTTATGTAACACTATGTAGTAACATATATACAGATTCACTTATACTATATACTCCTATGCACTATCTGTAGTGTAGATAGAATATACTACAATATCCTACTTAGAAAGTGGATTTTGATTAAGCTCTGTACTTTTTCACTACAGACAGGTTACTTTACACACCATACTTCTGACAATATTTTTGCACTGCTGTCATTTCTTTCTGGTAGGTGCTTCCTCCCCTTCTCAGACTCAACTGGACTATTACTCCTGTATAATCCTACCCTGTCTCTGCCAAGAGACCAGACCTCCTTCTCCTCTGCTCCCATGAACCTTCAGATTATGCTCTGACATTACCATTTTTCTTTCTGTTTTATAGTTTCCTGTTTGCAAATGGTGTTTCTGGGCAACCCTCAAACATTCCCCCGTTTCCCCCACCCATAATTTTGAAAGGGAGAGTGTGGCATTCATTTTCCTTCAAATTATGTCTCCTCCCTCGGCCTTCTCTCTGCTTGCCACTGCCTCAGGATATCATAGTAGCTAAGATCACAGGCTTTGGTGTCAGTCTCACCCCAGTTCAAATGCTGGTTCCACAACCAGCCAGGTGCACTGGCTTTGGATATGTACTTCTCCATATCCCAGTTTTCTTATCAGTAAAATGGTAGAACGTACTTCACAGAGTTGTACAGAGTTTCATATAAGTTAATGAACAGAGAACTCTTAGCACAGTGACTAGTGAAAACCTGTTCAGTGAATATTACCTACTGTCACTGTCACCACCACCACCACCACCATCATCACCATCATCATCACCACCATCATCATCATCAGTGCTACAGTAGCATCATTAGTAGCTGCCAGAAGCCACAAAGTCAGAACAATTGATGAAATGTGATGTCTTTTGTCATTTAAAGAGACTTTAATGAGGTATCAGCTATAGTTAATTCTTCTGATCAGAATGTCAGAGACTCTCATGGAGGAAAAATTACAATAATTTTACTTCTGAATTCACCAAAAGCAACCATTAATTTTTAACATAATTAATGACCTTAACTTTAACAAGGTTAAATGTTTTTCCAAAAGTAGAGAAGTGTATTAACCAAATAGAATATGACTCATATATTCATTGGTCCATCCTTTCAGCCAACATTAATTGGGCACTAACTATGTGTCCAGTACTCTTCTAGGTGTTGACAAAATTGTAATAAACGAAGTAGACAAATTCCATGCTCTCATGGAACACATTCCAAACAGAGATGGGAGATGTAATCATTCCATTAAAAAAACTGTATATTAAACAACAGACAGTGATACATGCAAAGATAAAGAGGGTAAGGAGATGAGAACAATGAGGCAAGTGCTACTTTAAATAAAGAAGTCAGAGAAGGCCTCTCAGATCTAAAACATTTATCATGTTTTAAATTTCTGATTAAGTTCATGTTTTCATATTTTTAATAATATAAGACATTAAGCCTAACAATATGCATCAAACTCATGTCCTTAATTCTGTAAAATCTTGTCTAAGATTAAATATTTAAATAGAAGAGCATAATTACTGATTATGGATGAATTCGAATCCACAGTATACCTGGGGCTCTCGAGAACATATTAGAATATACTCCAATTGCAATTAATTCCATAATGTGAAGTACTGCTTGTTTTTCAGTGAAACAGGGAAGCCAGCCTGGGGCAACTAGTTTATGCTAGCCTGAGCTACATTTAGGCAATTTCTGGGAAGTAGTTTATTCCAGACTCATTTGTCAGTCTACAAATACCATTCTCATTGAGTTCAGTGTCTGTTTAATACACTAATGATTAGTGGGACTCTTCTGCAATTAGAGTATGGCCATTTCTTTTTCTCCCTCCCTCCCCTTTCTTCGTTATCCTTCACTTCAAATATACTAAAAGCTCCCAAAAGCCTCTACTTAAAAAAATACATATGAAATATGATATCACTTTGGAGAGTCATATCACATAATGTAAGAGATCTCATATTTCATTTGGTAGTAGATTCTGAGATACCCTGCCCAGATTCAGCTTGAAGAATGAAGAACCTATTCTCCCTGCTGCTAGAAGTGCTCTCAGCAGACAGTGCTCAGCTATCAACCCTCTTTTTTAAGTGCCTAGCTTGAAGACAATTGCCTTGCCCAAGGTTATACCCCTTTCCTGGACATCCTGCATCCCGTAATTGGTCAACACAAGATGATCAAGGGCCAGTGCCCTCACTCAGCTCAGGACAACTCTGCAGGCCAATTCACGCCTAGGGCTTCCCATGGGTCAACCATGTCATTCACTAAGATTGCATCCCAGCCCAACTTTTTCTTCTGCCCAGTCTTGCTTACTTCTCTTCCCTTCCACAGGTATTTTATTCAGAGCACTCTCTAATAAGCTATCACATTCCAGGGAGAACGGTGTAAATTTAATGGCCTCCATTAAAAACCTAATGCATACAGGGGTGATGATTCCCATCATATCTCCATTTAATTCATCATTTACCCTAAAAATAAAAAGTATGGAGAACAACAATGAATACCACAAACTCAACTGAACAGTAGTAGCCCAAATGTGGCATCTTTGCTAGCACATATGACCATGACCTCAAGCACATGGTATGTGATCATTAATCTGTCAAATACATTATTTTCTAACCACATCAGAAAAGATCAAAAAGAACTCACATTCACTTGAAATGGAAAATAGCATATATTTTCAATCTTACCCAAGAGCTATGTTGACTCTTATGCTTTATCATAATATAGTCTTGATAACAAGGATACCATGAAAAATCTCATTAGTCCACTATATCTAAGATATCATGCCAACTGGACCAGATGAAAAATAATTGGCAAGTATAACATAGATCTATATAAAATACATGCACAGGAGATACACCCTACACAGATTCAGAGCCTACCATATTAGTAAAATTTTTAGAAGTCTCATGGTCTTGGGTATTTGGGGGTATCCCCTGCAAAGAAAAAACAAATTATTGCAGCTTGCACTTTCTACAATGAACAAGTAAGTGCCTCATCTGGTAGGTATTTCCATGTTCTGGAGGCAGCATATTCCGTTGCCAGGAATCCAGCTTCGAACCACATGCCAGGTGGCAAGAAAGGCTGCTGAGTTGAACTAAAGACCAAAGCAGAAAAAGAATGTATAGAAATTCAGACTGTGGTGCCAGTGGCCCTGCCACTTGAGTAATATAACCCACCAGTATGGCATAGCATTAGAGTATCTGTGGTGGGAAAAGATGCCATGTGTTATTTATTGCAATCCAAATAGGAGAATCACAATGCTGATGCCTAATGTTCTGAAATAAGGTCAAGCCATCTACAGCAGACACATCTTTTGAAAAGCAGGTCCTGGTATGCTACTGGGTCCTGAAAGAAATGCAGTGCCTGATCACCAACATCAAATAACCATGAGGCCTGGACTGTTCATGGTGAGCTGGGTACTATCAGACCAGAAAATCATGAGGTCAGGTGAGTTCAGGACCTACACGTCATGAGGTAGAAGTGGTGCATCCAAGATCAAGCATGAACGGAAAAGAAGACACAAGAAAGCTGTGTGAGTGGGTTGCTTAGGTCCTGAAGTCATCTACTATTAATGCTGCAGCTTTTGTCTATTAACTCATAACTATATAGGGGGATTCCTTATAGCCAATTAACGGAAGAGGGGGAAAAAAATCCAAGTTTGGGGCTTCAGAACAGCGGTCTGGGCAAAGATTTTTGAGTAAGACCTTAAAAGCACAGACAACAAATGCAAAAATAAGACAAATGGGATCACACCAAGCTAACAAAACCTTCTGCACAGCAAAGGAAACAATCAACACAGTGAAAAGACAACCTCAGAATGAGAGAAAATACTTGCAAATTATCCATTTGACAAGGGATTATAAATATATAAGAAATATATAAGAACTCAAAAAACTCAATAGCAAAAAAAAAAAAAAACCAACTAATGCATTTAAAAAGTGTAAAAATGAGCTGAATACACATTTCACAAAAGAAGACAAATGACCAACAGGTATATGAAAAAACGCTCAACATCAGTATCATCAGGGAAATGCAAATCAAAACCACAATGACATATCATTTCACTCCACTTAAAATGACTATTATCTAAAGACAAAAAAATAACAAACGGTGCTGGGATGTAGAGAAAGGAATGCTAGTACACTGTTGGCTTTGGAAATATAAATTAGTACAACCACTATGGAAAACAGTATGAAGATTTCTCAAAAATTAAAAATAGATCTACTATATGATCCAGCAATCCTATTACTGGGTATATACCCAAAAGAAATGAAATCAAACATGATCAAAGTCATATCTGCACTGTCATGTTTATTGCAGCACTGTTCATAACAGCTAAGAGATAGAAACAACCTAAGTATCCATCAACAAATGAATGGATAAAACAAATATGGTATATATACACAATGGAATATTATTTAGCCACAAAAAAGAATAGAATTCTGTTATTTGCAGCAACATGGAGGAAACTGGAGGACATTATGTTAAGTAAAATAAGCCAGACATAGTAAGGCAAATATCACATGTTCTCACTCATATGTGGGAGCTAAAAAAGTTGATCTCATGAATGTACAATAGAGAGTAGAATAATAGTTACCAGAGGCATGGAACAGTAGGCAGAAGGGTCAGATAAAGAGAGGTTTGTTACTGGGTATAAAAACACAATTAAATCAAAGAAATAACTTCTAGTGTTCAATAGCACAGTAGGGTGACCATATTTAACAATAATTTATTGTATATTTCAAAATAGCTGAAAGAGAAGATTTAGAATGATCCAACGCACAAAAATGATAAGTGTTTGAGGTGATGGATATCCTAATTACCCTGCATTACACATTGCATGCATGTATCAAAATATTACTATCACACGTACCCCATAAATACATACAATTATTACGTATCAATGAAAAATAGAAAAAAATCCAAGTTTAGTTTATAGATAGGTTGGCTTGGTATGTGAGTACAAGCCAGAAATGGATGGAGGCTGTATTTCAGCCTGACTTAGAGGTGGCCCTTAACCACAGTGGCAGGGTAAATCCTGTCACTAGGCAGAGCTTATGGCAGTGATGCTCTTAGTGCAGAAAAGGAAGTGTCCTTAAGTTCTAATGTTCATGGATTCATGAGCAATGGCAAATGCTTGACTGGGAAGTCAAGGGGTAAGAAGAATAAAAATTGGAAGGATGGGGAAAAAAAATACCTGGAGTAGAAGGATTTGCATGAACCTGTGTGACTAGGAATGAAGTACAAAGATCTTTGTATCAAATGTTAACACCTACGATGGAAGAGGCACCAAATAACCAGCTATGACTGGTTGACATCAGCCAGGATCTGTCATTAACCTCCCCAGCGCTAGCACAGTGGACACATGCATTAAATAGCTATAGTGTCAGGGTCAGAAGCCACACATGGGCTCAATAGCATTGTCTGCACTTACCAAGGCCGATCAAGTGACTGGCCCCATCAAATGTCCGATCTACTAGAAATAGAGAAAATCACTAATTCTCATCTCTACAGGAGACCAAAAATGCCTTGGTGATTGGACCCTTCAGCCTGGAAGAGGCAGTAATTCATTTTGATAGGAGTAGACATGTGTCCTGGGTATGGATTTGGCTTTTCTACCCACAGCACATCATCCAGCACCGCTATCTGAGTGTTTGATTTACCAGCATGGGATCCTACACGAAATAGCATCAGACCAAGGAATCCACTTTAAAGAAAAGAGGGTCAGGGTGCCTGGTACCTGACCATGGGATCACTGGTCATGTCACATACCACACCAGCCAAAATCTGCTGGCCTGATAGAGCAAGGGAATGGCCTGTTGAAGGCAATATTGTTGGTATGAAGCTCCATCCTCCAAGATGCACTGTACACGCTAAAGCAATGATCTATGGTGTGGTGGCCCAGGTGGTTGAATACATGGGTCTGGGGGCTGATATATGGAAGCCAGAGTGACCCTACTTATCACCACTCTCAGTGAACCACTTGGGCGATTTATGCTTCTCATACTTGCAACTCTGGGAGCTGTACGGCTTGAAATTCTATTTCCCAAAAAGGAAATGCTTCCACCAAGGAACATAGAAAAATTCTAGTTGTAATACAAGCTTTGGCATTTTCCATCTGGACATTTTAGGCTCCTCATACCAAGTGACCAGCTTATAATACAAAGAGTCACCATCTTGGCAGTGGCAATTCACCTTGATCATTGGGAGGAATTCTTACTACAATGAGGAGAAGGAAGAAACATGTTTGGCACCTATGTGATCTACTTCCCTAAGTTTGATGGTAAATGGACAAGAGTAGCTAAGGCTTGAAGAAGGCATGGTGACCAGAGGCTCAGGATGGTGGAGTTCGTGCCACCCAAAAAGCCACCAAGACCAGCAGATCTAGAAATGAGGGAAAGCTAGAGTAGACAGTGGAGAAGAGAGATAGAAAGTATCATTTGAGGCCTTGAAACTAGTGTACCAGCAGGGATGCTATCTTATCCTATCAACCTTCTTCTTACAAGATTACCCCATGAAAAGAAGCCCCCTGGGATCCTGGAAGATTGATTTTTTTCAGTATTTATATGAAGAAGTAGATCTGGATAGTATAAGCAGTAGACTGGTCTATTCACTGGTATGCTGCCAAGATACCCCTTTTAAGAATGAAGGTCTTATTCTACCAGCTTCTGCTTATTCTACCAGCTTCTATGTGAAATGCCTTGCCTGAAAAGAGCATCCTTGCTCAAAGTCAGGACTCCTCCCTGGGTGCAGCAAATAAAGATTGATCACAAAAGTTATAAAGACCTGATCCCTTTGCCCCAACTCATGACAACACCCGCGGCCACCCAGCCTCAGATTTTCCCCTGGGCTGTGACTTTCATTAGACTGCATCGTAGCCCAATTTCCCCTCTGCCCAATTCTGCTTCTTTCCCTTCTGTTCTATAGGTGCTGTTTTGAGAGAATTCCCTAATAAGCTTCCTGCCAACCAATCTTCATGTCATTCCAGGGAACCCAATCTATGAGACCACTGATGGTGTCATTATCAATTAAATGCACACTCGGAACCAAAAATCGAGAGTCCGGTTCTGGTAACATGTTTGCCTGTAATGTGTTGATTGACCTCAAGCAAGTCAATAAACCACATGCCCTTTATTTTTATCATCACTTTTGCTGAGAAAGGAAAGAAATTGCTGTGGTTCTTAGTGTAAGGGTAAGAAACAGAATACCTACATTTAAGTTCCTGAGTGGCTGTTAATTGGTTTTGTGACCTAGAGAATAACACTCCAAGCCTCTGCTCCCATCTCTAAAATGAGAAATGGACTAAATGATTTTTAGGGCTCTTTCCAGCTCTAACAGCCTGTGGATCTAAATATACAAATCCTACAATCATTATTTCTATAATAATAGCATTTAAGATGGCATTTTCCATTTTATGAATAACTTCGTCAAGAAAAATAAATTTTTATAAGTCCTGACACATATCTCTGACTTCATTCATTCTCATCCCTTTGTTCCTTCCTTATTGACATTTAAAAATCTTTCTTAGAAACGTACCTTTTTTCCTATCCCTAGAAGAATGTGTGAATGATAGGGGGGAACAAAACGAGTATTGAGTGTTGACATACTACTATTATAAAGCTTAGTTCCAAACATTTCAGGCTTTCTTCCCTTTTCCTCCTCTTTATAACCTCTGTTGTATCATATGGACTTTCTGTCTTGGTCTCCTTATTCTATATTCATGAAATGTTTACTACTTGAGGCTCCTTAGAAATATTTTTCAAGTTTCACTGAATTCTTTTCTTTCACTAATATCCTTTTTCTACTGCCTGCCTGCTCCACTGCATCCAATGTGTACCCCTTTTCTAGTCCCTATGGTAGAGGTTGCCTCAAACTACCCATTTTTCCTTTCCTATCTCTCCCCTCCTCTACATGTGAGGCCCCACACATTTTCACAAAGAAGACAAGAGCTGTCAACACATTGCAACAGGAGCAATTTGAAATGGGGTTGACGGCTGGCTGGTGTCATCCTGGACATCTCAGGAGGAACTAAAAATAGCAATGAGCTGAGTCTGTGCATGGCTTAGTGCTGCCAGAGGAGTTTTCTCAGCTAGGTTTCCAAGGCTATATTTTCTGAGTCATCTTTCACAGCTCACAGGCCAAAACTCATAACTCATCTACCATGTTCTCCATCAAGACACAGTTAATGTCAGAGAGCGGTTACTCTCTAAAGGAAGATCTTCACTCGTGTCCTGACTGACAGCCCATGGAGTTCATGAAATGAAGGGCATATTGTTCACTGTATCAAAGTTGCAGTGAAAATAAAAACCATCTAGCTCCTCACAATAAAAGGTATCTCCTTTTCTCATGCTCATCTCTCTAAACCAATAATGCACTAAAAAATGAACCAGGTTAAAAAGAAATACACATTAGGCTGGGCGCGGTGGCTCACGCCTGTAATTCTAGCACTCTGGGAGGCCGAGGTGGGAGGATCGCTCAAGGTCAGGGGTTCAAAACCAGCCTGAGCAAGAGCGAGACCTTGTCTCTACTAAAAATAGAAACAAATTAATTGGCCAATTAAAAAAAATGTATAAAAAAAATTAGCCGGGCATGGTGGCACATGTCTGTAGTCCCAGCTACTCGGGAGGCTGAGGCAGAAGGATCGCTTGAGCCCAGGAGTGTGAGGTTGCTGTGAGCTAGGCTGACGCCATGACACTCTAGCCCGGGCAACACAGTGAGACTCTGTCTCAAAAAAAAAAAAAAAGAAATACACATTGGCATGGTTCACAGACTCCAAGCTATGTGAGACAGAATTCATGGCAGAGGGGAGAGTGAGAAGTAGTGAGGGTCCTATGTCAATGTCTCCCAGGTGCTTCTTGTGGCTTGTCACCTTCTAGAAGTTTGATTATTCCTTATTATTCAATGAATGTCAAAGACAGTGTCATTGTTGTTTTATTTTTCCAAACCTTGCCATTGAGTTGCATCGATTCAGTGAGAGATTAAAACCCAACTCTTTTAAATTAACACATCATGATGTTGAGCTTTCCTCTTTCTATAAACCTCTCTAAATGCCAAAGTTGTCAGCTTCCTTTTTAGTGTTAACTGTTGCTAACCATTCCCCATTCCCAATGTCTGGTCTTTAGACACTTTAAGATAAAAGCATTTGCCTTTGCTCATCTCATAAAGTCAGTTACCTAAGCTGGAATTGTTTTCTTTCTTCTTTCCTTTCTTCATTCCTTCCTTTGTTTTAAAGAGTAGCTTGTAATTGCAAAGGCTATAATAATGGTGTCACCAAAGATGGCCATTGATCATACGCTTTTGGTTAAGAAGTGTGGGGCAAAGGGACTTATTGACACACACAGATCACAGCCTATTTCACCCGCCCTGCTGTAAGGCTGAGCTCAGAACACTGACATAAGAGAAGCAATGTTAACGCCACAGTAAGGGCTAACAAAAAATAAGGATGCTGGCTATCAAGCTTCTTGGATAGAAGGAAATGGTTACTATCTGCATCAAAGCATTCTTGTTCTTTAAATGTTGCACACCCAGCCTGCTAACTTTGCACACACAGGAAGAGAGAGAGGGTTGGAGAGGTGGTTTCTTATTCTCTAGGCTCTCCAAACAGCTCAAAATGGGGACAGCAGTGCCACCAAGGGATGCTGGCGAGTGGTAACTAATAAAAACCAGCATAAAATGCCTTGCACGTGGAGGATGCTGGGTTAATCAATCCTAAAGTTAAAATATATTTGTTATAATATTGACTTATATGACAGGGGAGGTGTTGCATTACAACCATCTTTTGGAAATTCATACTCAACTTCTTCAATGTATTTTGGCCACAGTATACAATATTAGGTGTTAAAAAAGTTGACATTTGTTGCTTGTTGAAAAATTTGGTCTCTCAGTTATACTGAAAATATAATGTCTGTTTAAGAACACAGATGATGGATGGATCAGCTTGTTCCTTAACTCTACCAGCATAATGTGTTCTCAGCTCCGCAAGGGGAAATGATATTATAGCAATCCCTTCAACTGCTGAGAAAAAGCTGATCTAGGGAGCGCCACCATGAGTACACCAAATGATACTAACAACCTCCTTCACCCCACCATGCACCCTGGCTCTGTGGAAACGCACTCACTATTAACGAAGTGAGAGCTATGTTTAAGACGAAATTGACAGCCGCACATCATACCCTGGAAAATTGAGAGCTGTAACATTTCCAAGAACCATGTTCCCATTAGAAATTGCCACAGGGTGACTCCTTTTGATATTATTTAGACTTTATGTCTTACCCAACAATGATACAGCAATTTTCAGTTGATGGACAAGAGTTTCTTTTTTCTTTTTTTCTTTTTTTCTGCTCTCTGTCTTCTACTCACACTGCTTAGAAGAGGCATGATTTGTTTTTACATGACATTTGGCCAAAATGTGATAAAATTATTTTAGTTTCACTTTAGAGATTTTACGTATTAAGATAAACTTACCAAACTGTCAAGAAATACAAAACAAGCCAAATATTGTTTTCCTGCATTTATGTTGAACTTTAAAGCTAGTCTTATAACAATTATAACAATAGAAACTACCATCACCATTATCACCGTCACCATTTTTTTTTCTACCCAACCTGCTATAGCATAACATCCATAATAGTAATTCAAGGCATTTGTATATTTGTGCAAGGCTTTAGAGTTTCAGATTGCCTGCAAATCTATTCGTACTCAGTAGAAACATTCAATATGTTTAAAAGATCTTACAATGAGCCAGGAACATAACCCTCAGATGCAAACATACAACATCAACAACAAAGGGGGCATTATTATCTGCTTCCGGGCAAATGGGGGCAGGGCAAGTAAAGTCACATTCCAAGGTCACAGATGACAGATCAGAGAAAAGGTTAGCAAGTGACAACAGACAGAAAGATTTATTAGGACAGGAAAGGTCGGTTACCAAATAACTCTCAATTATCAGACATAATGAATACATAAAGGAAAAATTTAAAGCCTTTACTAACTCAGAAGACTTAACGATGTTAGCTGTTTCAACAATTCCACCCCACCAAATATTTGAAATTAAACCCCTAATTTCAACTTCATTCCATTTTTTCCCTCTTTTTTTTCTATTAGACTTACAAGTGAATAAGAAATTACCAAATCTGGTAACTACAGACAAGGATTCTTTACCTTTTTCGTGTTGCTGACACTTTGGCCAACTGGTAAAGTCTATGAAACACTTCTCAGACTAATCTTTTTGATGAATAAAAGAAAATACGTCGTATTACAACAGATACCAATCACACTGAAACACAGTTATAAAAATATCCAAAAAAATGGTCATTTCATGACCTGCTTCTATAGTAAATGCATTAAGTAACAAACTCTAGCTGCAGGTCTAATAACTACTATAATTTAAAAATAAAGATAAAGCATAAATGGTGTTTCAAGGTATCTGCAACCACTGTATTGTGATACAAAAATATCTGTGATTTCTATTGGTGACAAGGTCACAGGAACTCAAGAGTCTACTGAGGCTTGAGCCATCATATATAATTAAAGAAATTGCTAAATTTCGGTTAGTGATTAATTATTAAAAAGACGGAATTTTTTACAGGTCACTTGCATTCTATCCAACGGCCTCTTGTGGATCCATGAACCTTATATTAAAATTGTCTGCCAGGGGAGGAAGGAAAGGGTAGGAACATTCAGAATGCACATAAAGTATTCATGGTAGCCTGAATTAGGATGAGGTTTCATCAGCCCAGACAAAAACACTGTCTTGGGCTTCTTTTGCAATTGGTTGCATCCCCTAGAACAATGTTCGATAAATAGTAGACAGGTGCTCAGGAAGACTTGCTATGTGACTCATGGCTGATCATATCTCTTGTCTTAATCCCACTGCGGGGTCTCCCTTCTGAGCCGACTTCCATCCCTCCTTCCAGTGACAGGTGGTCGCTTCTTAACAAAATGCGCATGTGGCCTTAGCAAAGCAAAGGAGTAAGAATGAAGCAGCCCCTTATCTCCACTGGCAGGTGGGAAAATTACAATAGCAAAATGGGAATAAAACAAATTAAAAACATATCAGAGAGAATGTTTCACTTAATATAGTTTCTACTTGACAAATCGTCTCTCCTCCTAGTAGAATATTTTATATGACACAAAATAGCAGGAATAAATCAAAAGCATTGTTTAGTTGGGGTAAGAAATGAAATAAACTTGAATGAATTCAAACTGTAAGTCAAAATGGTACAGATACCTCTGACGAATGACAGCAATTTGCTCTCAATGGTTTCATTATGCAAATGATGTTATTTGCTTTCTAGCTTTACTCAAAACAAACGGTGGTGCCAGATTAAAAGCAAATAATGTTCTTATCAAGCGTGTCATCAATGTGACTTAAAATATTACAAAGTTTCCCATGCGCTGGCCATTTTTATATCACCCATTGATCGTTTAATTTCAAATGTCGGTGTGACACGGTAATGTCATCACCTAAGTTTTTTCTTAATAAATATCCTGTGCACAGGGCAGTATTATGGAAAATTAGAGCTTACAGTAGGAAGAACAAAATGAATGTGATTTTTCTAGGCTTATTTCTGTTTAAATAAGTTGTTGTTTTTTGTTCTCTGGAGCCAGATTTCCTTCTGTGCTGACTTGTCTCTTCCAGTTTAGGGGAACACATTTCCCAGTCCACCTCTTTCCTTCTTGGATTGTCTTCTAATTTCCTTCAACTATGTTTCCTCATCCTCTACTTAGACTCTTCTCAATTTAAATACCACCATACTTTCTCTTCCATGCCTTCCTTCCTTCTAATTATTCCTTTATTTCTAGAATCACACAGCAATTTCTAGAGTTATCATGCAGCAGGAAATGATAAAGAATCTAAAACAATAAAAATGTGATTCTATAATAAATTAAAAATCATCATTTGCTTGGATCCTGGCAGAAAGAAAGGACCACCAAAGGGATATGAAAAATATAAGAGAGAAATACCTAAAATTCCACAACTCTATTCGTTAATTTTTTTTCCTCTAAGAATGGGGAAAAGACTCTAACTGATTTAGCAAGAGAATCACTCATATTTCAACTATTTAAGAGTCATTTTACTAGTAAAATCTTTCTTCTGGCTGATCTCCATACCCTGACCCACCTATAAAGTATCTTCTTAGAACAGAAAACAATGTTTTCTTAGAAATCTGAGTGTTATTACTGCCAGCCTAGAAGGAAAAAAAAAGATCAAGAGAATCAATGTTCAGGACTAACACTGGCTATGAACACTAAAAGGGAGTTATATCATCTTGGTCTGTTTGCTATTCCATTGCAATCAATAAATATTTATTGAGCCCTTGTGACATGCAAAGTTCTTGAGGACTATGAAATGATTGGCAGTGGCTGTACATAGGGCATAAATATGAGTGAAGGTCTTCATCCTATGGGCTGTGGTAAGACTTTTGAGGAAAGAAAATGACATGGCCTCAGCTTCACTTTAGTGAGATGATTAAAAAGGAAGAATTGGAAGAAAATAAACATTAAAGAGTGGGAGACAACCTAAGAGAGTTTTTTGTTTGCTTGTTTGATATTCATTCTGCCTTTGAAGTTTGCCACATCTCGTGAGCAAGGACCATGCCATTGCTGTCTCTATTCTACACCTACATCCAATTTCCATATATTTATAAATATCAAAGAATCATTACTGTTAGGCCAACCAGTTTAAGCCTCATTTTAAAGATTAAGAACTCAAGGTCAAAAATGTTTGTTTTGCTCAAGGTCATATAGCCAATGGTTTCATTGAGATTAAATTCCAGGTTTGTTGACTTCAGATTAAATGATCTTTCTGATATTTGATGGTCCATGAAGTCAAGCATATTCCTAGGCCCAGAGTGGATGCTTATAAAGGTTTAGTTTTTGACTAATTCTGATAACATTTACTAAGACAGTGTGTTTTGATTCTTTTTTAATGTGAGACCTAGAAGTCATATCTTAAAAAGTCCTTATATTTTAAAATTCCAAAGACTTTCTGATAAGAGAAAACCAAATTACTCAGAATGTTGAAATAAAACCTAATTAACCAATTCAAATATGCTTACCCTATAAAAGCATTAATATATTGCTTTAGCATCTAATGAAAAGGCTTATGAAATATTAAGGAAATATGTCTACTTTCTTAATCATTAAAGTATTTGGGAAATTCATAGAGAATGAAAGACTATTCTCATTCCATAAGAAGAAATTTGATTTAATATATTCAAGAAGGTTTACAAGTAATTTGGGTTAAATCATTTATTATGGATTTTTCTTATTAAACATGGCAGATTTGTGTCTTCCTCCCCAAACTCCACTAACATAAAAGCAAAAGAATAGGTATAAACCCATGAAAACAAAAGACATGGGTTCAGAGAAATTAGCAGATGAAAGCTGGTGATATAATTTTGTAAGATAAAGCATGGATTCATGAGTGGTAATTAATTTAGCAGACAAGAGAAAGCTGAAATCCTCCTTCCCCACTGACCAGAGCCACTGGGCGTCCACCATGCTCTAACACCAAGAGTAATAATAGTCACCACTATTTAATGCTAATCATAGGCCAGAAACCATGCTAAGTGCTTGCTAGGCATTATGTCATTTCATCCTCACAACAATTTTATTATTCTTTTTATTTCCAGATGAGTAAATTGATGTTTTAAGAAATTGGCCCAAAGTTTCATTTCATAAGTGTTGTAGATCTAGAATGTGTACGTAGGTTACTCTGACTTTGGGGCCGTATCTATGACGCCCCATAAATTAAAATCGACCTTGTGGATGCATGTTACATCCTAATGAAGCCAGGCCCCCTGGAGGAAAAGGATCATGGCCTGTTGTTCGAGGTCATTGACACATAATAGATCCCCCTATACAGCCACTGAGCCATATAAGCACAAAAACAAACAGCCTCTGCTCTAAAAGACTTTTTAATTTAGCTAAGGAGATAAGACAGAGAGGTTAGAAAAAGCAATGAACCATGTAAAGTAGTATATGATGATGACGGGTCAAATGACTGGTACAGATCAGAAGTGTAGTTAGGAGGCAGAGGAAGGAGAGATTAAATCAAATGGAGAGGCTCAGAAATGGTTTCCAAGGAAAATCCTAAACTAGACCTTGAAAAATGGCTCCAATTTTAACAGGAAGAGAAGAGGGCGGGGGATATGAAACCAATCAGAAGATATGAAATTGGGACTGCAATGTTGGCAATAGCAGACGCAGGAAATGAGCAGGTCACTACCATCTGATCTCGGCAGAGGCAGTTTTTCTCAGCATGGACACAGCCACGACCAAACTGTGCAGTGATCCTTTCTCAAGCTCCATTAAAAACTTCTAGCCTGATGATGGTTTTATTTTCTTCAGAGTTAATAAAAGCCTTCATTCTGCATGATACCGCTTCCATCCCACCATTAAGCAAACCTCAGTTCAAGTTATTTCAGGATGTTGATTTCTCATATTTTCTGAGATGACTCACACAGCGGCAGCTTGACGGAACAGGCTCAGAACCTCTAATCGAGGTAGCAAAGAAACACTGAATTAAACCTTTTATGTCTATATTGCTGCCAAAATGTTATGAGAGAATGAAATACATGTATTCATGTTTATGTATGTTATGAGCTCATTATATATGTTACGAGCTCAAGTTTAATGAGACAAGCTCATTAAATCTTTGTAGTTAAACCAAAGTAAAAAAAAAATTTTTTTTTAATTTTGACTACTAATTCACCAAATCTTCCAGTTTGATAAATGAGAAGAAGATTTCAGAAAATTGTCTTATAAATGAAAATCTATCTCTTTAGAAGGAGGCAGTATTACACTCTGGCTGTTATAAATTATAAGAGTCATAACTATTGTGTTTATTTTTTAAATGATTAAATAATGAGATGGTGTCTTTGTTTGTTTCAGCTTTTGTTGTTCCAATTAAGTAAAAATGATACACAAGAAAATATTTGACTTGAGAATGAAGGAATCAGGAACCATGCAGGGAATGATTATGTCTGATATTTACAACATCTAATATTCTCAATCATCATCTAAATAGCATCTTGGCACTGGTGATGAAAGTAAATCACTACTAGTAGTAGCATCCAGTGGGTAGACTTCTGAATGCACAGCTTTAGGTTTTTAGAGAGGCTTTAATTTTTGACTGTCTGGAAATCTCAATGCATGATTAGATTCAGCACTCCTCATTTGCATATAATGTTACAATCAGCTCTACTCCATTTGCAGTCAAATTTCCATGGCTAATTGCCAGGCATTGAATACTTACGTGTTTAAATACAGTGAGCAAATATTTGTGCCTGGAAAACAATGAGCTGTATTTTAATTAACTTGAAAAAAAAATAAATGATAGAACAAAAAGGCCTTGTGAAGTAGAAGCTATTCTAAATCGAAGATATTAAGGAGATTACATTTTTGCTTTTTATCTACATTCATTTCAATGTCCCCCACAGCAACACACTATGAGCCTTCAGTAAATGATTGTTGGATTGATTTTGCAAAAGAAACATCCAACTGACTGACTCTAGTCAATGGAGCCGTTGCTGTGTAGCCAGGTTTCCAACAGAGGCCAAATTTGTTTGTTTTAACTGGCTTCTAGATAACCATTGCAGGTGTCCAGCGTGGATTAATATGCATAGTGGTTTTAATGTTTTGACTATAGGAGGAAAATGTTTGGGTTTTTTTGTTTGTTTGCTTGTTTGTGATATGGCTGGTTGGAGAAGGTCCGAGAGATGGCAAAGATGACAGAGAGGATGACAAGGAATTTCCCCCTCTCCTCTCTATGTGACACCAATGGAGGGAAGGGTGATGGGGACAGGTGATGGAGCTGACTTCAGGAAAGAGTATGTAAGACTCTGATCACGACCGCTGATGCTTTAGGGCATCAATGACAAAATCCTTGCAGAGTCAGGGACCAAAGGACTGCTGTTTCTTCAAGAACATTAGTAGACTGTACCCACTGCAGATGCATGACATTTTCAGGGAGGGTGGCTCCAGCAGAAGCAGCACTGAGAGGTCTAAATGGGAAGGCAGAAGTAGTACAGTGTGGTGAGCATCTCTTGTTCCTGGGCAAACCATCCCTAAAAAATTCCAGGATTAACTAAAGGGGATTTTAAGAGGAAGCTGAGCTCCTATATAAACAGAGGATAGGGTGAGAGGAGGTGCCAAAGGAATGAGCCCAAGAATGTCCTTATCCTCTTTCCTTGCATTAGTCTGGCTTTTGGAAATTATATGAATATAGGCTGTGTTTATGAATTTAATATTAAAATGTCAACAGCCCCTCCAAAGGGAGCCAGTCAAAAAAATTTTAAGCTTATTTGAAGACTGGTCTGAGCATGAACCTCTCGGCATGAGTATCAGCGAGCATCAGTGATGAGTATCTGACAGACATACTTAATTTTCCTCTACACAGTTATTTTTGCAGGACATTATGCTTTTACGATACGCTACAGAATTCATTATTTTATCACCATTTTGTAAAAATGTTTCCGTAAGCATAGGAAGCACACTCTCTTTCAAAGCTAGGAATTAGACAATCATTTACAACTTGGCCCAACTACTGCTGTATCCAGTATTGATGCAGTTAAAACGAGAATGGTATATGAATTTAACTAGGCAATTGACCCTTAACACATACTCTTCATGGTGCTACTCTAGAGTTTTCATTCACCTCCTGTAATTTACTAGCATCAATCATATTTAATGAAAGATGGAAAGCTGTTCAACCAGGCTGGGAAAAAGGGAAGGGTGTCTCCTCTCCGCACTTCCATTCCACATTGTTCTGCAGGTCCTAGCCATCGCAACGTGGCAATAAAAGAAAATAAAAGGCACACAGATTGGAAACAAAGAAATAAAACTGTCCTTGTTCGTAGTTAATACGATCATGGTCATAGAAAATTCTAAGAAATTTACTAAAAAATCCACTATGACTAATAAGTGAGTTTAGCAAGGTTTCAGAATATAAGACCAGTCTACAAAAATCAGTTATTATACTTCTATATACTAGCAATACATATTTTGGAATAATAATTTAAATATAGCAAAATAACACATCAAATACTTAAGGACAAATGTCTCAAAATGTATCTGAAGCTGGTATATGGAAAACTGCAAAATATCACCAACAGACATTAAAGACCTAAGTAAGTAGAGAGGTATAACATATTAATGGTTGAGATTCAACATCATTAATATATCAATGCTCCCTAAATTTATCCACAGATACAACACAATCCCAGTTAAAGGCAACAAGAATGTTCTAGTAGAAATTTACAAACTGAATTCTAAAGTTTACTATTTGTGGTGGGTGCTATGGGGTACCACCTGGACTCCCGTTTTCAGAAATAAAAGAATGCAAACTTTTATTTAAACTTTACTTATTTGAATTTATTCAAACTTCAGCTGCCTGCAAACAGCCTTAGAATGTCAGCCCCACTTGGGAATTGCCTCTGCGGAAGAAATCTGCTTCCCCCACTGTCACGGCCCCTTCCCAGGGCAGCCTATGTCCAATACCTTGAGAGACGCAGAGGGTTAAAGTCCCGCCTCTGTCATCTCCAGTCAAGGCAGCTTGAAGGTCGTTGAGGCACCGTATTGAAACTGTACTACAGAGTGACTTCTCCCCCTGTCAAATCCTGGGTTTTTTTTCCCCCTCTTCCTTTGCACAAGTGTGGATCCCAAAAGCATTCCCTGATAAACCTCCTGCATGCTAATTTCTACTGAGAGTCTGCTTTCTGGGTAACCCCACTTGTGACAGAGTCAAGGCACAGAAGTCACAGAAACTCGGGCTCTAATTCATTACAAATAATAACTGTCTAACAAAGTGGTCCAAAAATATAAGTTTTCAGCCTGAAATGTAGTCAATTTCTAGGTATGGGAAGATCTCAAAGTGATTGCCAGGGAGGTTGTAGAGAATTTCTGATTCAGTAAAAGATTTAAATACTAAATAACAAAAGAGTCTATTCCAATTCAAAAAGCCTCTAGCTTATTATATCCAAACTTGGTTATTTTTTGACTTGGGATATATTACTTATTCACTTATTAATATGATCTATTAGCATAGATCATATTAGCAAGATTAGCATAGATCATATTAATATTTTTCAATAGTGCTTTATAGTTTACAAATAATTTTCATCTGCATTATAGTATTTACAAGTATATTCACAAGCAGAGAAGTAATGCCCCCAAAACAGTAGTAATTATCACTATGTACACTAAGGAGAGAACAGAAAAAAGAACTTTATTCTGTAGCATATAATATTGAGATAAGGCATTGGAAATAATGCCAGCCACATGCAATATTAGACTTTGAGATGAATGTTACCTAATATTTTTCTCTGAAGTTTTTTAAAGTTGGAATAAAAACGAGTCACATATGTATGGCAAGGAGGATCTAAGGTGGCTTGTGTGGGGGCAAACACCCACTTAGCAATCTATTAAGGCTCCTAGAATAAAATCACACACCCACCAATACTTCATACACTATTTAAATGTTGAAACGTCAGGAGATCAGCCCAGAAAATATTTTCTGAATTTTTCTTGTTAGACCATTGAATATAATAAAAAGTCCCTAGTAAGTTTCAGAGATGCTTTTTGTAAAGTCCGTTCCTACGAAGTAGCCAATATTGCAGCTCTCTTTAACTGCCCTTCCAAATCTTTATGTGGAGCCTTCTTATTTGAGCCTAATCAGCTCAAACTTCCTTTGTGATCATTAATAAATGTCTCTGATCAATTTCAATATTACTTAGGGATATATTTAAAAGACAATAAAATACAAATAAATTGGACTCCATATTTTAAAAACACTACTTGGATATATTTCCACCTTCTCTGCAAAAAAAATATTTTTACTGCTTTGCATCTTCATTTGGTTAAACGACAGAAGAGAAAACATTCCAGTTGGCAAACAAATAACAAATATTCTTCATTTCACATAGCTATAACTGTAGATTTATCTTACCTTTTCTAGAACATAAGAACATAGGATGGAAACATGACCTGTCCAACTATAACTAAAAACTGTACCTGTAAGTAGCTGCTAGCTGCTTCATGTTAATTCTGGCTACCATCCTTCCACTTTGTGAGCTGTGGTCAAAAAACAAAAGCAAAGCCCAAACCAAAACAGTATGTGTAGGATGGTGAGCAGACTACTAAATTTTGCTGTTTTTTGCACGAGGAAAATTATCTTAAGAAGTGAAGAGTGATCCCAGTTCAGGATGGTGGCTTGAGCACTCGGTGCAGCCTTCCCTGGCACAAATCCCTTTACAAGCCAAGAAATGAAATAAATCCATCTCAATGATAGAAAACAAAGGAAGGAAACACTATCAGGACTCTATGAAAGGCAGAAAGCAGAGGACTGAATTGGAGATGGAAACCAAAGCCCAAAATGCACCCAAGACAGGGAAGCTACAAAAGATGGGAGAAGCACCTGTGCCCCCGTGTCTGAAGGTGGCAGATGCTAGCAGTAGGAAGGAGGGGACCCAACAAAATATTAATAGGACGGATCCTCCAAGTGACTGCAGCAGGAGCAACCTACACATCCCCTGACTCCTCCCTGCTCTACCCAACCTGCCCCAGGGCAAGGCAACAAAAGCAAGAAAATCTTCCTTCAGGGAGATGACAGTGGCAAGGGACTAGGTCAGAGACACAGAGTGGCGCCTCAGGCAACTGTCAACACACAGCAGGACTGGTGAGCCCCTGGGACACAGAACTCTGCCTACCTCTTTTTTTTTTTTTTTTTTTTTTTTGAGACAGAGTCTCACTCTGTCGTCTGGGCTAGAGTGCTGTGGCGTCAGCCTAGCTCACAGCAACGTCAAACTCTTGGGCTCAAGCGATCCTCCTGCCTCAGCTTCCCAAGTAGCTAGGACTACAGGCATGTGCCACCATGTGGCTAATTTTTATATATATATTTTTAGTTGGCCAATTAATTTCTTTCTATTTTTAGTAGAGATGGGGTCTCGCTCCCAAATCATTTTCTCCAGTGAAGACAAGTCTTGGGAAACTTGTCCACATGACCGGGAGGGAGACACAGATCCAGGGATCATACCCAGCTCCTATGGTGACTTTGAAATACACAAGAGGTTTGGCCACTGCTTGTTTTTGTTTGGGGCATGTTATTTTTCTTGTTCGTAGGCTGGTGAAACAAATCCAGTGAAGAGGAAAATTTGATAGTATTAGAGAGTACGTGGTTATTAGAGCAACATCCTTGAGTAAGTGAGTGGGGACAGGTTCTAATCCAACAGGGGAGAGAATGGCTTTAGATAGAAGTATGGAGTATTCATTTATAGAAATGAATCTATGGTCTGAATGTGTGTGCTCCCCCAAAATTCATATGTTGAAACCTAACCTCCAAGTATTGGTATTAAGAGGTAGAGGCTTTAGGATTAGATCAAATGGGAGTAGTGCCCTTATTAAAGAGGCCCCAGAGAGCTGCCTTGCCCATTCCACCACATGAGGACACAGGAAGTAGGTGCCATCTATAAACAAGAGAGTAGCCATCATCAGACACCAAATCTGTTGGTGCCTTGATGTTGGACCTTCCAGCCTCTAGAACCACAAGAAATAAATGTCACAAGCCATCCAGTTTATGGTCCTTTGTTATAGCAGCTCAAACAGACTAAGACAGGTGGGAAGGCAAATTGTATGAATGGACAGGTTGGTAGGTGGGACCCATTGGAAGATATTCAGCAGAATAACATGATCATGGTAGAATTTATATTCTTTCCCCTGTGTAGCAATTAAACTGTAGGGAAGAGTTGAAGCAAGGCACTCAGTTATAAAGCTATATTAGCACTACAGAACAGAGATGAGTGGAGCTTGAACTTGCACATGATGAAATGTGGTCATATTTGGGATATACTTTGAAAGTAATACTGAAGAAAACTGCATTACTTTGGGCAAATGAGAAAGAAATAAAGGATGACTTTTAAGTTTTTGCTTTGTGCAACTGGGAGGATGTAGGTGTCTTCATTGAGGAGTAAAGGCAAGGAGCAGAAAAGTCAGGGATTAAAAAACCAAGAGATTTGTTTGTAACATCTTAAATTTGAGAAGGCTATTGTGTGTTCAAGGTGATACTATAAAGCAGTTGACAGCACTTCACAGAGGAAGAGCTAAGGAAAAAGATCAGGGCTGGAGACTACAGTGTGTAGAAGCTAGCTCATCCTGACTCTTAGGGAATTTTATAAGCTAATTGTTAAATACACCATTATTAAAAATAAAATTAGATATACTTGTAATTAAATTATATTACAAACAAAGGTAATAAGTATTCAAAACACATCGCTTCCTAATTATTTAGTATATTTTACTACTACTTATCTCTTGAGATTACTAACATCCACTGTGTCTGTGTGGCAGAAATATTATATAATGATTCATCGTTACACATCTCTGCCCAACTCCACATTCAGTGTCGTCACATTGGTAGCTTTAAATCTGCCATGACAAAAGAGTTCACACTGCAAAAATTGACAAATGCTTCAAACTGGGACTTTATCTTCCCCTAGAGAGGTGATTATTAAACATTCACTAGCACACCAATGGCTGGAGATACACATTTAGGAGTCATCAGAGATGATATGTAAACCACGTTACTGGAATGAGTACAAATAGAGAAGACAAGGCCAAGATTGCAACATTTAAATGTCTGAAGGGGAGGAGGAATCAGAAAAAAGAGACTGAGTGTTAGTGGCCGATAGAACAGAACAGTGGTCCCCAACCTTTTTGGCACCAGGGACCGGTTTCATGGAAGACAATTTTTCCAGGGATGGGGG